>JAVJIF010015543.1:0-139709 GCA_038442645.1 Agave tequilana
CTTTTGTTTTTTATGTAGGTGAGGACTCTCAC
Source organism: Agave tequilana (assembly GCA_038442645.1). Classification (NCBI taxonomy): domain Eukaryota; kingdom Viridiplantae; phylum Streptophyta; class Magnoliopsida; order Asparagales; family Asparagaceae; genus Agave; species Agave tequilana. The sequence continues at coordinate 33 of JAVJIF010015543.1, forward strand.
AAACGTGAAAGATTTGGTGCCTTGGTGGTGGTTGCATGGACTAGAAGAACATACATTTGATACACCGCTAACAAGGAGGTTTGGTGGGACGACCACCATGTTTGGAGATTTGGAGTAGTTCCTTGGTTTGGTAACTATTTCTAAACTCCTAGTTTGTTTACATGCTTTTATTTTCATGATATCATATAACATGTTCATGTTTTTATGTTTTTTTTTTTGTGCTTCATGTGGTAAATACTAATTTAAATGTAGTTTTTATCAAAACTTGAATTTTTACATGTACAAATAGTGAGAACAAATTGATTCATATATGTTTACACTTCATGCTCATTTGTACCCACTATATGCACATGTATAGCCTAGTTTTGATGATTTTTTCATTTATACTTGTTTTGCCAAATTTTCATGTTTTACTTCATGTATATGTATTTTGTATTCAAATCTAATAAATATACATGTTATCCTTTTTTGAGTCTCTTGCCTTCATGCAAATACTATTAATAGACTCGTTTTATGTTTGGGATATGTAATGCATATTGTTAGATTTAGATAAATCATACATATACCTAGAAGTGTATTGTTTTTAATGAAAATAAATTTTCATGATTTGTTTGATAAAATGTTATTCATGTTTGATTTGAGCTTCATTGACTATTTTCCTGAAAAACTATACCATGATTCTTGTACACTCACACTTTATTTGTTTATTCATGACTTTGTTTCATGAACATATTTTTGAATTTAATCGTTTGAGTGTCGATTCTTGTGTATTTAGTATGACTCATGAAAAACATATGTTTTGATTTCATGTTTTGAAGTATTTTTAACTAGTTTTTCAAAAATTAATTTAACTAGTTATTTATTCTTCAATGTTTATGAGATATACACATGATCCTATTATTGTTTCAATTGGTATCATTGAATCGTTTCAATTGGTATCAATTTGACTCTATATTTGTATATACTCATTTGTTTTCTTATATATGTATGTATCAATGTCATTGGTATACTCATTTTTTTTTCACCATATATATGATTTTCATGTGCTTACTTTCAATTGGTTCACATTCGTTTAAAGCACAAAGTTGTTTATGATAAGAAAATAAAATTTAAAGAATTCTCAAGATTTGTTTATTGAGAAAAATTCAAAATTTTGTTTTATAAGAAAAAATTCAAAATTTTGAGTTGTATTGCCTATATGTAAGGAGAGCTTAACATCTCTTCTACATATAGATTCATATTGAGTGTATTGTATATTGAGGAGCTTGACAACTCTTCTTTATGTGGTACACGTGTGTAGGGGGAGCTTCACATCTCCTCTTATGCATTGCATAATATGTGTTATGTGAATTGGGGCTTGTCATCCCTTCTTCATGTAATGCATATGTGCAGGAAGTTAACTTAGCGTCTTCCTCTTCATGAATGTATATCGCATATAACCTTTTATTGACTTATTTGTTTGTACTCCTTATTGGTCTCTTTGTTTATGACAAAAAGGGGAGAAAAATTTTGTTTTTACTTTAACCCCTTTGTTTGATTGACAAAAAGGGGGAGAAGAATTTGAGGTTTATATGTATGTTTTCCTTGCTTTATTATTAAGGAGGAGAAGATTTATGTTTATGCATATATGTTTTTGTTTTGTAAATAGGAGAAAAAGAATTTGATTTGTTTTATGCTTGTTAGCATGTTTATCTCCATATATTTGCATACATGTTTATGAGCATTCATTGCATATTTATTTGTTTATTTGGTATGCATGAGTTAAGGGGGAGCTTCTTTGAAGCTTTACTTTAATCCATGCATATATAACTTCATGAGTTTTGTCATCATCAAAAAGGGGGAGATTGTTGGCCCAAAGGCCCAACACTCTAGTTTTGATGATGATCAACTCATGTAGTTATGTTTACTAATGATCTTGTGTTTAATTAGTGACAGATTTATGATCAAGATCTTAGTAGGTGCAAAGCTTCAACAAAGATTTAAAGTCAAGTTTTGGAGCTAGCACGGTGTTTGGACCAAGTCAAGAAGGCTTCAAGTGAAGACTTCAAGAAGATGAAGACTTGTGTCTAGGTTTGTTTTTAGAAGATTTTATTTTAGTTAAAATGTAAAGGATAGAGTAGTTGGTGGATTGCTCAAGTACTATACACACACACTCTTGATAGTTTTGTTTTTACAAAAGATTTTCTATTTTAGAAAATACATGTTTTGCTTTGGTATTCTATGCTTACATGTTTTTAAGCAAAACCATGATTAGTGCTTAAAGTCAAAAACATAGATATTTCACCATGTTTGTGTAGTGGATCATATCCATACATACTATGCTTTATAGATGTTTAAATATCTTGTTTTCGTATTTAGTAAAGTTTTGAAAACAAGTTTTGAAAAAATACAGTTTTCATTTTGAACCAATATTTTCAAGTTACAAAAATAGTCCAAAACATTTGTAACATGCCTTGATTTTGTGCAAGCATGTTTGATTATCAAAGTATAACATTGAAACTATTTTTGTAGATTCTCTGTAATTTTATGCGATTTTATTAGAGCCTATAAGACCAAGTTTTTATCCCTTAAACTGTTCTGACCCAGAGCTGGCTGACAGGCAGGTCGGTCGACCGCACGGTCGACCGCACCAAGGCCGGTCGACCTTGCGGTCGACCGACGTGCACAGAGCCGTGCACGTCTGGCAGCACAGTGGGACGGCCGACCGGACGATCGACCGGACCAGAGAGCTCTGCTCTCTGTCTGGGCGGTACCGGGCGGTCGACCGGTAGCTCCAACAGTCGGAAATCAGACCGTTGGCGGTCGACCGGACGGTCGACCAGTAGGCCTGACAGACCCCAACGGCTAATTTTTCCTAGCCTATAAATTTGGGGGTTTGGGCATTGTTTTTTAATAAGATTTCTAGTGGACTTTGAGCCAGTTTTTCCCACTTCATTAAAAGAGTTTTCCACTAAATTGAGTGCTAATACTTCCATCAAAAAGGGAGTTTATTTAGAGTGTTTAAGAGATTCTTTGAGTTTTTCCTCCACCATTTCTTTCCTTGTTTTCTCACAAACACTTGAGCAATTCATTGACATATTCATCCTATAGGAAGTGTTCTTGTGAGAGTGTTTATTGGTGATCAAAGTGTTTAGATCACCAAGAGATCTTTCTTGTACTTTGAGGAGGCGGACAAGTGTGTTCGCATTGTTTCAAGTTCGGTGCGAACTTGTTGTTTGAGATGCGGCCTCGGCGAGCCGGTGGGCTTGCAGTGTGTACGGACTAGAGAGTCCGTGGGTTTGTAGGTGTTGCGGCACCGAGGAGTGATCCATTGGGATCAAGCATAGTGGAAATCCTTCGTGTGTCGAAGGCGGGGATGTAGAGCAAATGTGCTCGAACCTCGAAACAAATCCCTTGTGTTTGCGATTGCTCACTCTCTCTCTCTACCTCTTGTTTATATCTTGCATACTTTTGTTGTCTATCTTTATATGCTTGATATATTCATTTGTGCTCATTGATATACATGCGTGGATTGTTTGCTAACACTTGTATTCAACCAAGAGAGCCAACGCGGCACCTCAACCCTTATCTAGGGGAATCTAGAGGAGTTAGTCCAAAGCCCTTCACGGGGAATTCGGCTACACTCTTGTGTTATACGTGGTGTTTAGTGTAATAAGTTTTGTTTAGGTCATTATAGTTTTAATTCCGCATTATTTGGCATTAAGTGACCATTAGATTAGCCATCACCTATTCACCCCCCCTCTAGGTGAACTTACACTTTCAATTACTTTCTTTGATTAAACACAAATTAGATTGGTATAAGTCAGTCTCAATATACAGTAATATTTATTAGCATAAATATTTCAGTATAACTCCTGTAAAAAGAATATTAGTTCAATTATACAGTAATTGGAGTGAGGTACGCATGTAGCGAATCTTCTTAAGACAATTACGTCTACAACTACGGTGCTAACGGGTTACTAGACGCTGGTCTCCCAAGATACAACACTCCTTCACAGTATTTAGATAGCACTACCAAATCACCGTACCGTCGAGCCAAGTTAGTCAGCACCTTTACAGGAATTCAATGCAGTTGGACGAAGATAAATTTCAGGGAGATTATTTGTCTTAATTTTGGAGGATTATTCACTGTAGAGAAAAAAGGGAAAGAGAAGAATTTATGTCTTAAGAAGATACAAATTCAGACAATAATTCTATATTTCAGAATCTGTTGAATTTTCTGCACTTCTTTCAGACCGAATTGTGTTCCAGATTTTTATTCCAAAATCTGATCTCTCAGACCGACTAGTTTCAAATCTGAATTCTTCTTTAAGAGGAAGAGGAGAGCAAAGAATATGTTGTTATTTTGTGTGTTTAGAATAACTGAGGGGAGCGCTTTATATAGCACACTCGAGAGTTCCGTTGGAGGAAATGGTGCGACCTGTTATTCAGACAACCATTTCAGAACGGTTCTCTGTCTGTTGGAGGAGTAACCGCCTGCTTCTGGAAGCGGGTGTGTATCGGGTTCGGGCGGGTCGAATGATCGTACCCATGCCAGTATGACCCGGTTCAAAAAGAACCGGACCCAAACTTCTACCACACCTGCGCCGAGGCCTGGGCCCGAGGCCCAACGGCGGCGCGTGCTTGCGTTTGGGCATGGTTCTCCCAATCGTGCGCGAAACTCTAAGTACCACAAAGGGCACACCCTTTGTTTCCCATTTTTCTCTATTTAAACACTTTAAATGTCCACTCATATCTAATATGGGACTAAATATTTTTAGCTATCTTTAATCCCCTTTAGCTTTTGAGTTAGTCTAACTTTAGACTTGAATATCTCCTTCATTCGAAAACGGAATTGAACATATGAATATAACACTTTTATTCCCAATGGAAGGATAACACACTCCAACCATTATCCGGTTGACTCTATCAACAGATCTTACCTTAATTCAGCTCAAAGATTCACATAAATTTTTTCGTTTTCCCAACACTTTCAACGAAAGCACCAGCTTGTGGTGGATGAAAACCAGTTTACCGTGGATTGAACCCATCACAAGTGATTGGAGGCGCTCCGCGGGTGATACCTGTCAAACATACACGGGAAAGAACACCTTTCAAGTCAGGAGCACCCGTGTGGTGCCGACCTAAGACACCCGAGCGAGAGAATCAGTAGGTGGAATGGTAGCAAGGACAGGCAGAGAGAAACTGCCGGTGTGGTGGAAGAGTGGATTAGCATAGGGAGCTGCTAGTGTGGTGATAGCCTGAAACAATCATTTCCAGTGTATTAGATAAACTAGCAGAGGGAACTGCTAGTGTGATGGACTAGAACAGGAAAACCACCAATGTATGGTGTGTGTGTGTGTGTGCGCTTCCAGGGCTAGAGAAGCGATCCCCTCTTTGGAGAAGAAAGATCACATATACCTATAGGGATGCAGGCGTAGAGGCATAATTGATGGGTTTGTTGTAACAGCATGATCTGCAAGTGTTAGATTTATTGTAACGGTTGTAATTGCTGGCACTACTGGTTAGGATTGTAATTGCTGGAACCACACACACACATATACAATATACATAATTATATAAACACTTAAGAAGCGTTCGGGTTCAGGCCGGGTTCGATTTGACGAATGGTCAACCCGAACTATTTTCAGGTTGGGACCAACTCAGAATTCGAGTTGGTCACGTGTTGGGTTCGAGTTAACTTGACCAACTTACGCCCCTCCCTTAGATAACTCATCTAAAAAGTTTGCCTAAAATCTCACCATACATCAGTTTTTAGAGATGCACTCTATCTATTTTAATCTAGACGATGATTGTGTATAAAATTTTCTACACCTTTTCAAAATAAATCATTGAGAATTTGAATTTAAAATTTTTTATTTATAAGTGAATTAAGATTTATGAATATGGCAATTGCGTTCCACGTGGATTAAAAACTTGGATCTCCTGTTCGGAATGGGCGAGGGGGGGAAATGATCAATCCCCAGCCGCAAATTAATCCAAATTTGGCGGGAGAAGGGAAACCATCCATTTAATTTGAGGACATCATCACCCTCACAAATCGATTCCCAAACTATATAAGCTCCCCCTTCTCCTCTCCCAACTCGTGCCAATTTCCGTTTCCCCCTTTGATAACAATAATTAATGGCAATGGGTACCAATGCCTTCTCTACCCCCTCATCCTCTTCTCCTTCTTCCTCTTCATCGCCCCCTCCTTCGCCTTCAACATCACCCAAATCCTCGAGGGCTTCCCGGACTTCTCCGGCTTCAACAGCCTCCTCTCCCAGGCCAACCTCCCCGACCCGATCAGCCACCGTGGCACCGTCACCGTCCTCGCCGTGGACGGATCCGGCCTGGGCCCCACCAAGGGGCTATCCCCCGACGTCCTCAAGCGCGTCCTCTCAGTCCACGTCGTCCTCGACTACTACGACGACGACAAGATCCAGAACATGAAGGAAGACTCCGTTACTCTGACCACCCTGTACCAGACCACCGGGACGGCCGACCACAGGCAGGGGTTCCTCAACATGAGCAAGGTGACCAACCAGATAAAGTTAGGGTCCGCCATGCCCGGCTCGCCTCTCAACTCGGAGCTCATCAAAGTGGTCGTGACCAAGCCCTTCAATCTCTCCGTTCTGCAGGTCAGCAGCATCATTGTCCCTCCCGGGATCGAAAAGGCGGGGACTCTTCAGCTTCGCCCCCTTCGGGTTCACCTCCGCCCCCGACCAGCAGTCCGCCTCCAGCGCCCGCAGCCGATGCCCCTGAGGCTGATTCACCCACGGCCGATGCGCCTGAGGCTGATTCACCCACGGCCGATGCTCTCGAGGCTGATGCCCCCGCCACGGACAAGAAGGCGGCGGATACGCCCAAGTCAGGCGTTGGAAAGATGAGGCCAGTATCGGGGTAGGGGTGGGGATCATGGGTGCTCTCCTGCTGGGATCGTGGGCTTAATTGTGACCTCCGAATGGAGATGGGAATTAATGTGCATATGTTTGTGTGCTGTTGAAGGAGTAAATTTGTGTATGGGGGAAACGGCAGTATAGGGGTATGATGTGTTTATTCATTTTCCTCGCAAAATGTTGGAAATCTGGAATATTTCAAGAGGAGGCACTAATAAGAATCCTTTTTCAAATCTGATATTATATGGATATAAATACCTTCTTAAAGTGTTTAATTTTTTTTTTTTTAAATCCTCACGATCTTACTGAAGATTGTTAGATTCTGTTTTCGCACCTTGCAAATGAGAAGATTGAACCCACAACACTTCACAAGCGAAGAAAATATACTTATCTCCCGAGCTATAGGTTTTTAAGTGTTTTTTGTTGTTAGATTATCCCCCCCCCCCCCCCAACACCACACCCACACACACACACTTCACAAGTGAAGAAAATATACTTATCTCCCGAGGTATAGGTTTTTAGTGTTTTTGTTGTTAGATTATCCCCCCCCCCTCCCCGCCCACACCCACCCACACTTCACAAGCGAAGAAAATATACTTATCTCCCGAGCTATAGGTTTTTAAGTGTTTTTGTCCCCCCCCCCCCCCACACACACACACACACACTCACACACACACTCACAAGCGAAGAAATATACTTATCTCCCGAGCTATAGGTTTTTAAGTGTTTTTGTTGTTAGATTAATCCCCCCCCCCCCCAAAAAAAAAAAAAAAAAAAATCTCTCTCCACGTGTTTCTTTCCGGTTCTATTGATTTTGGTGTTAGTTTGATCGTTTTGACTAATTGTCCATTCTGCTTTTAGGGATTCTCAAAATTATGTATTGTTGCAGAGGAGTTTAATATGAAGGTTTAACGGTGAATTAGTGGTTTAGAAATCCCAGCCATTATTCTCCTTTGGATGCCATTGGTTGGATTTAACTTCTTTTATGGCCTTCACTGGCTTTTATCGAGTCTGTTTCGCCAATATCAGCTTAGTCAGTGAGCTTATTATTCACTCAGCTGTGTTTTGGTAGCTATGTGTTAACTTATATGATCTGTTGGAACTTGATTCTGATGATACATTTGTAAAGTTATTTCATTGGAGCTCCATCTCACAAACTTATACAGCGTTCTACATGTTCAAGACTTCCCAAGGACAATGGCTATGGATGTGTATTGTATTGTATATTAGAATGTTAAAAGTCTTGAACACACACACATCATAAGCCTATTAGTCACTTATTACCAAGTATAGTCGACTTATACCACCTATAGTCGACTTACTCCATACTATAATCGACTTAGTTTTGCTTCAAGATACATACCAACTCTCTGTTTCTATTATGCATACAATATGTAGTCGACTTATACTTTTCTTAGTCGACTAATATTAGTTGTAGTCGACTAATATAACTCTGCTGGTCGACTAAGTTCAGTTTCTAGAAACATTCTTTTGTACCAGTCATTTCCTAGTCGACTTGCCCCCTTTATAAGTCGACTAATATGATTGACAAATGTTGGGACCATGGCGTTCTTTTGATGAACTTGAGTCTTAAAATACCTTCTAACCTCTATTATAAATCTCTCACTAGGTGGATGATACTGGAGGGTTAGTCAACTAGAATTTTTTATATGTTTAGAACTGAAATATTTTGTAGAACAAATTTTAAAGTATTAGTCAATTGGAAATTTTTATTTGAACTGGAACTGGAACTATTAACTTTTTTTAAGTTTCAGTCAACGAGAACTTTTAATTGGAACTGAAACCGAAATTTCTTTTAAGTGTTGGTCATAATTAAAATTAGAATTAGAACTAGAACAAAAAAAATTTCACAGTTTAGCTCCACAATAAAAAAGAGAATGTTCAACCCTTCATAATTGTTCCATATTTTTCATGAGAACCATCAATTGGAGCTGGGACCCCCTCCCCCCCCAACCCAAAAAGTCTCTTCTCCCTCCCCCTCTCACTACATGGATTTTTTAATAATTAATAATTTACATTATTAATAACTAGAACTTTAATTCAGACTGAAATTTCTTCTAAGCGTTAGTCGTAATTAGAAATAGAATTGGAATTAGGACAAAAACGTTTCACATTTTAGTTTCACTATATAGGAAAAAGAATGTTCAACCCTACATAATTGTTCCAACGTCTCACAAGAACCATCAATTGGAACTGAAACCTCTCTCTCTCTCTCCCCCCCCCCCCCCTTCCCTCCCACCTCTCACAACATGGATTATTTAATAATTAATAATTATTAGTAACTAGAACTTTTAACTGGAACTGGAATTGAATTTTTTTTAAGTGTTAGTCATAATTAGAAGTAGAATTGGAATTAGAACAAAGAAATTTCTCATTTTAGTTCTACTATATAGAAAAGAGAATGTTCAACTTCCATAATTTTTTCAATTTTTTCACGAGAACTATCAATTGGAACTGGAACTTCTCTCTCGGTCTTTTCTCTCTCTCTCCTCCCTTCCCTCCTCTTCTCACTACATGTATTATTTAATAATTAATAATTAATAATTATTTGTAATTAATTTTATTAGTGAATAATATTAGTACTTTTTTCAATGTATTAATATTAATGTTTGATGATTTATAATTTATTTAAATTTTGCTAATTACCAGTTAAATCTTATAAGAAATTTTATGACATTATATATTAATAAACTTTTAATATAGTTGATCTACTTTTACATGTTAATTAATTGATTTTGATGGATTAGAAAATTTTACATAAATAAAACAAGGGTTAAAGAAACTAAATTAGAGGAGGTTACTCGCTCGTGTTTGATATGAATAGGCTACATATTTGAAATTTGCATATATTTCATAAATACTTTTGCTACCTTGTTATTATATGAGTTACATATAATACAATATAAGAGAGTTTTTTTAAAGAAAAGAAATTTGAATTATAAGTATCTCTTGTCCCTTAGAGAGGCGGTTAGAAGTAGAACTGATCACGATTCGGTTCGAACCGATGAGCTGAAACTGGAACTGCGGTCCCAAAACTGGAACCGGATCGGGCTGCCAGTTCCGCAGTTTCAAACCAAACTGGAACCAGGCCCTAGCTGGTCAGGTTTCAATTTTGGTTTTTGAGAATCAGAATTGTGGGTTCCTGTACATGAACCAGCAAGTTGTTCGGGAGGAAGAACCTCCTATAGCTAATCTGGCGAAATCATTTGTAATCCCTGTCATAAAGAGCAGCTTCATCCTCCTCGATCGAGTCACCAAAGAAGAAGTCAGGCTTCCTTCGTAAAGAACGAGAATCTGATTCGAACCGACCATCAAAAATGATTTCCCGAAGAGTAAGCATACTGGCATTGCTGATCCGACTCCGTCGTTCCTTTGATTTACTAGTGGTCACAGGAACTATCCTTTGGAGAACGAAAATCATGTTCGGGTCAGCACCACCTACATGTCCAAAGTGACACTTTTTGGATAAAGGGTTCGAGGAATATCGCACTGCAAAAAGGATAACACAACAGTCAACAATCCTGAAAATTGTCATTATAATCTAAACATTTAAAAACCCCTACAAACTAATATTGTTAGCTTTTAAATGTTCTACACCGTTAAACTAACCAACTTACTGCTTAAGCTGTCCAGTTTCCCCCTACTTGATTTATGGGCAAAAAGTATTCAAAACACTTGATTTTTGATTTATAGATACTTGATATAATATAGATCAACTTTAACGGAGTGGATCTTGTCGCGAAAAAAAGGCAAAAGCCGCATTTTCGTGACTTGCTTTTCAAATCTGGGGGAGCGTCTGCTCCTCCTATTTTCATACGCTTCCTATCCTTCTATTTCTTCCTATAAATACCTGCATATTTCGAAAGCAGAGAGCACAACTCTAAAGGGAAGGACTATATAGCACGACTCCAGGGAGAACTCCATAGAGAGTTTTAGGGTTAGGATATTTTTTTTCAAATGTTCATTGTAGTTTTCAATGTGAGAAAGAATTGTAAAGAAAACGGAGTGCCTGTAATTGATGGTGACAGTTCAATAAAGGTTCTTTTGTTCTTTTCAATTTACCTCTTTTTATTTTACTTTCTTTAATTGCTTTATTTACTTTCATCTATTTTCTTTATGCCTTCTTTTTAATCATGCCTTCTTTATAGATTGGATTATGGAGAGTTTCATTACAGAAAAGAGAGAAGTATATTTAGAGTGACAAAAATTTAATTTTCTTTAAAAATAGTTATATTGAGAGTGACAACTAATGAAACTATCCTACTTCTCTTCATTGTTATTCAACTTAGTTAATTGATTGCTTTCCTTTAATTACTCCAAGTTATGTTCTTTCTTTTCTTATTTATGTTCTTTCTTTTTAACTTAGTAATCAAAACACCAACATCATCATCTTCTTCTACCTTCCACTTTCCTTCTAATCTAGCTTAATCTTTTCTTTTCTTTTCTTTTAAAATAAAGAAAATCTTTAACTGATGTAGTAACTTAGGAAGAAGATTTACACAACGCTTCCATCGCTGTCCCTCCCTGTGAATCACGACCTGTTAACCCTAGACTACACAGTAGCATTGAGGACCTAGTATTGTTCTAAACTTTTGTATTTTTTTGTGCTGGTTTGGCTCGATCACCCAACTATTCATAATAATAGGCATGAAGATAATAGGCATGAAGAAGTTAGTATATATACTCAACCTCCCATCTCCTATCCAATGTGGGAGTATAACCGAAGCCAAATTGAGAGAAATTCAAGTTTTTCCTCCAAAATCAAAACACATCAAACATTCCCCCAAAATTTGAGTTTCAAGGAAGATAAAACAAATTAATAATAATAAATAATAAACAAATCATCAAATCATAAAACACGAGTGAGATCTGGTAACATCTTTTTGTGAATTCAAGACAGAAGCCTGGAGCCTTTTTTAGTGAATTTATCGTCATCTGAGAAACATAGTAGACTACGCCTGAAACTAGCCCCTTTTATCAGATATTGATAGAATACATACACAGTAAGTTACCATCTCTTAAGCGAGCGAGTTGAACGTTAAAGGCCATGCTCACAAAAATTGACTCATAAGAGTTTTCTAGGGTCAGCCCAGCCCCCCTCTCCCAACCGCGATCATCACGACTCCTCTCACGTAGGTATGTCCTTTAAGAGTACTACAACTAGATGATATACTCTCAACACTACATGCGTTAGACTTATTAAGAATTAAACTCAATCTTACCTACCTATATCGTAAGAGCATCGTCACCATAGAGAAGGGATAGTAGCTACAATACTACATGTAGAATATAAACATATCTGGGTTGATGCTCCACACAAGTATCACCAGTCCAGCTTATTTCTACCACATTGAACCTCTTTCACGAAATCAGCGCCCAATCAAGTGGTTGGGCTCTCACTGTTGGTGAATTCTACTATGGGTTTAAGCCCATCTCTCTCGACGATTCTAGGACCACACTCCAAGAAAGACCCTTAGTCAACGGGTCAGCAAGATTCGTTCTGGACTTTACAAAGTTCAGAATCACAATTTTGCCTAATAGGTGCTGAATAGACTTAATCTGATCTGAATATATTTGTTCTTCTTATTGGCACTCTCTTACTTTAAAATCTTAATAGGGATCTTGAATTAGTATGAACTGAGATTAGAAGTATAGGTCTAGGTACAATAAAGAATTCAGAAGATCTTTTAACCATTCAGCTTCAGAGCAAGTTGTGTCAAGAGTAATGAGCTCGGACTGGATGGTGCTCCTGACAATCACTATTTGTTTATAGGATTTTTAGGACACAGCAGCACCCTCGAACATGAATACATATCTAGTAGTAGACTTAACATTGTTAGAATCATTGACCCAATTGGCATCACTATAAACTTTCATAACATCAGGGTATCTAGTGTAAGTTTGATAATAGTCAATTGTGCTCTAAGTTATCTGAAAACTCTCTCTAGTGCAGTCCAATGTTCTCTACTAGAATTGCTGGTGTATCTACTTAATTCACCTACTGCGTAAGAGATGTCAGGCCAGTCCTGTTGAAAATGTAGAGAAGTGTACCTATTAATTGAGAGTATTTCAGTTAAGATACAGGCTCACCCGTGTTCTTCTTCAAAGTAATTGAAGAATCATAGGGTGTAGAAATTGGTTTAATATTGTAAAAATCAATTTTGTAAAGCATTCTTTCAATGTTATGAGCTACACCCAAAGAAATTTCATTAGGAATTCTAGATACTTTCATTCTCAATATCATATCGGCAGAACTTAGATCCTTCATATTAAAGTTTTGGGAAAGATAATCCTTTACCTTTTGGATTACATCAAGAGAAGTTCTAAGAATAAGAATATCATCTACATATAGACAAATGATGATATAGTCATTGCTAAAGTTCTTAGAATAAAAGTATTAGTCATGTTCATGGACAATGAATTCAAATTGTGCAACAACTTTGTTAAACTAAATGTTATTATTTAGGTGCTTGTTTAAGTCCATACAATGACTTCACGAGTTTGTACACTTTATTTTCTTGTCCCTTGGTAATGAAACTTTCTGGTTGGTTCTTATAGATCTCTTCCTCGAGATCTCCATTAAGAAAGGCAGTTTTCGTATCTATTTGGTGAATAATTATGTTATGAAGGATTCTGATAGAAGTGATGCTGGCAACAAAAGAATAAGTGTTAAAGAAGTTAATACCCTTTTATTGGGTGAAACCCTTGGCAACTAATCTGGGTTTGTATTTATCGATGGTGTCATCGGGTTAGAGTTTCTTCCTGAAGATCTATTTATAACCTACAGGCTTGCACCCTAGAGGAAAGTTAGTGAGAATCCAAGTATTATTCTCTATTATAGATTTGATCTCACTGTCAATGACTTCTTTCCAGAAAGGGGACTCGGAAGAGTTCATTGCCTCCTTAAAAGAGTTAGGATCACCTTCCACAAGATAGGTAAAAAATCTTCACTGAATGGTGTAAAAATCCTAGTTCTTTTGCTCTTTTTAGGTTCAGAATCAGTAATAGATGTAGAACTAGAAGAAGAGATATCAGAGGCTGAAGGAGTGCAAGAAAGATCACTAAGGATTCTAGATTTGAAAAGAAAGATATTTTCAAAGTAAACAGTATCCTTAACTTCGATGATGGTGTTATTGGATGTTTCACTGATCTCATAGTTAACCACTAAAAATCAATTAACATTACTATCTAGTGCATATCCGATGAAAATAACATCAACAGTCTTGGGGCCTATTTTCCTTTTCTTCGGCTCTAGTATTGAAACCTTAGCTAGGAAACCACAGACTTTGAAGAATTGAATGTTAAAAGTTCTCCCTTTTCAGCGTTCATAGGGAGTAATATCGGAGTCTTTTGGAAATCCTATTGAGAATGAAGCAGGAAGAAAGGAGAGCTTCTCCCCAAAGATTAGCATGCAGTTCATAATGTCCATCTGTGTTCTTTTCTTTCTTTCAGCTACATTGTTTGATTGAGGTATGTAAGGAGTAGTTACCTCATGAATAATTTCGTACTCTTCACAGAATTTTGTCATGTCATTTGACGTATACTCTCCCCATGATCAAATCTTAAGATTTTTTATATTCTTTTCAAGTGGGTTTTCAGCTTCGGCTTTATATACCTTGAACCAATCGAGGACTTCATCCTTAAATTTGAGAAGATAAGTGTCAGAATTTAGAGTAGTGATCAATGAATGTCATCTTCTACCATCTCAGATGAGAACTCCTATTCGAGTCACACACATTACTATAAATAAGTTCAAAGGATTTAGATGTCCTTGTGATAAAAGGAAATAATTTTCAGATATTCTTACTATGAACACAGATTTCACATTTAGAAGATATATCAAAAAAAGATTTAAGAATGAAATTCAAGTTAATCAATTTTTTGATGGAATTGAAGTTGACATATCCCAATCTATCATGCCAGATATCACAAGACTCAATGTTCAAAGTAAAAGGAATAGAAATTTCATTATCAGAAGAATTTATTAAATTGAGACAAAAAATGCCATCATAAACAAAGCTCTTTCTAATGAAAATATTAGACTTGGAGGCTACAAACTTATTGAACTCTTTCACAATCTTATAGCCAGCTCTAAGAAGTGAAGACTCGCTGATCAGATTCCTCCAAAGTGTGGGTACATACAGGACGTCTTGAAGAGTCAGAATTTTTCCGGAGGTCATCTACAGGTCAATGCATCCAGTTCCCCTTATCTCTCTGGTGGAGTCATTTGTCAGATTCACATTTCCTCCACGTTATTCCTGATAGGATTTAAATCAGGTGTGATCAGTACATATATGAATATTAGCTCCTGAGTTTAACCATCAGTCCGAAGAGAAAGTGTTTGAGCTGACAATAGGAAGAGAAGAATATGGCCTAAAGGGGTTGGAGTTCTGTTCCACCATGTTGACCTTGTATCCGCCATTTCCTCCATTTACTCTTAGTTGAATTTTAACTAGTTCCTTCTTCTGAGGTGCCAAGTGATTCATTCTCTCGCGGACATAGTAAAATCATCCATCGGTCTTCTGGTCAGAGGTTTTGAGTTTGTAGGAGGAAGATTGAGAATGTTTGAAAGAACAAGAGTTTGCATGGGGAGAAGAATGAAAATGATTGGGTTTTTCTGAACTTCTTGCCCTTGGGATTCATAAATTTGCGCTTTGACTTATCCTCCACTAAGTTCACTTTAGCTTTCGTTTCTGACTTGATTTTGAAATTTTGCATATGTTGATCTTCTATGTGAATCGCTTTTAGGGCTTGAATAAAGGTTAGATCACCTAACTTGTGACGAAATTCTCCAGCAAAAGCTGATCAGAAAGGAGAGAGTTTATTAATAAGACATGACAACTTGTAATCGTCGAATAAATGATTTACTTTCAATTGAAGGTATCGGATATAATCTTGTAATTCATAAAGTTGATCATTGATTGATTTACTATCAGTCATCATAAATTTATTAAAAGAATAGGAGGTGAATCTTTCGATTCCAGCATCATTAAGGCCATTTCATCCTCGAGAGTTGTCCATAGTTCTTTAACACTCGCATATTCATAATAAATGTCATATAGACTACCAGAGAGTGCACTAAAAATCCTATGAAGACAATGATAGCCAATTCCTTCTGTTTTAATTAGATGTAAGACGAAGAAGCTGTAAGAAGAGTTTTAACAGGAGAAGATCCAACAGATGATGGTTTAGGAGAAGGTGCAGGAATAGTATCATCTATGGCTGATATGAGCCTTAAGGTGGTAAATCAGTTTTTCATCTGGTTTGCCAACCTCTTAAAGTGTGTGCCGTAGAATTACTCTGATTTGACATCCTTGAAATTATCCGGGTTGGCCATAGTGATGGAATGATGCTACCTGAATTCTTTTTTCAAAATTATTTGAAAATGTTAGAATTTAGTTTATACTGGTAGCTTATAAATTAGAGTTTGCAGAATAAAAGATTGCACACGTAGATTGCATAATTATTACTGCATTTCACATTTATTGTATTAAACTTTGCTAATTACATTGTCCTAATGTCTAATTTGTTCAAGTGATTATAAATAGAGGGAGAGAAGATAATACTAAATAAATACAAGTTAAATCAGATTTATATAGATTTATTTGGTTAGCTTGAAGATCAATGAGGATATTGTTAAATCCAAAGCTCAAATTGAAAAACCAATTAGATAAGATGAGATATAAGAAGAATCAAAACCACGGCCCCCGGATCTAGCTCAATGGTAAAACTTGTAGATCCACAGCATAGTTGGTGTGGTTGGGGGGGGGGGCGTTTTCTCTCCTATCTTTGTACTCCTCTCCTCTATCTATTTCAGCTATAAATATTGCAAATTCAGAAGGTAGAGGGGCACCAGAAAGCAGAGAGTTAGGATTAGGATTCTTACTCTAGTTTAACTTAAATTTTTTTATTTCGATATAATTTTATGTTTATTTGTAAACGTAGGTTAGAGAAGATATTCATGAGACAATGAGAGAACGAAATATTTGTAGAGTGCACTGAATGTAATCTTCTTCTTTTCTCTTATCATTTATCAATTTAATAAAAGTCATATTCATCCTCGAGAGTTTAGGAGAAGGTGCAGGAATAGTATCATCTACGGCTGATATGAGCCTTAAGGTGGTAAACCAGTTTTTCATCTGGTTTGCCAACCTCTTAAAGTGTGTGCCGTAGAATTACTCTGATTTGACATCCTTGAAATTATCCGAGTTGGCCATAGTGATGGAATGATGCTACCTGAATTCTTTTTTCAAAATTATTGAAAATGTTAGAATTTAGTTTATATTGGTAGCTTATAAATTAGAGTTTGCAGAATAAAAGATTGCACACGTATATTGCATAATCTATTACTACATTTCCATATTTATATTAATAAACTTTGCTAATTACATTATCCTAATGTCTAATTTGTTCAAGTGATTATAAATAGAGGGAGAGATGATAATACTAAATAAATGCCAGTTAAATCAAATTTATATAGATTTATTTGGTTAGCTTGAAGATCAATAAGGATATTGTTAAATCCAAAGCTCAAATTGAAAACCAGTTAGATAAGATGAGATATAAGAAGAATCAAGACCACAGCCCCGGATCTGGCTCAATGGTAAAACCTGTAGATCCGCAACATAGTTGGGGTGGTTGGGGGAGCGTTTCCTCTCCTATCTTCGTACTCTTCTCCTCTATCTGTTTCAACTATAAATATTGCAAATTCAGAAGGTAAAGGGGCACCAGAAAGCAGTGAGTTAGGATTAGGATTCTTACTCTAGTTTAACTTAGATTTTTTTTTTATTTCGATATAATTTTATGTTTATTTGTAAACGTAGGTTAGAGAAGATATTCATGAGACAATGAGAGAACGAAATATTTGTAGAGTGCACTGAATGTAATCTTCTTCTTTTCTTTTATCATTTCTCAATTTAATAAAAGTTTGCTTTTGTTTTTTTGTTGTTTTTACTTTATTTCTTTTAGTATCGATTGCAATCCAAGTGAGTCAGATAGCATCGAAATTGTTTTGCCTTTGCGAGTGCTACTGATAGCTCATGACGATGGTTCTAGTCTCAAGCTGTATCATTTCATGTGTGCGTTGTCTTGATGATGTAATGTGAAAGAGACTCGAATCAACTCTTATGGGCTTGATCGGCTCCAAATCAAGGTAAAATTGTCGTCAATGATGCAAGGTAAGTAATCAGCCAAAAAAGGTAAGTAAACTTGTCTTCTTTCTTTCTTCTAATTTCTTAGTTTTAAATAGACTTTAAAAAAACCAACTTTCTTTATTTCTTTTTCCTTCTAACTTAGTTCTTTTTTTAACTAAAAATGATAACAACAACACCATTTTCTTTTTTTATCGTCTACTTTTTTCCCCCCTAATTTAACTCTTTCTTTTCTTTTATTTCAAAACTAAGAAAAAAAACTCTTAACCGGTTTTAGAGATATAAAAAGAATACTGAAACGCTTGCATCACTTTAACTCCTTATGGATCACGACCCGCATAGTCACTTTCTATAGCACTAGTATTGAGGAATCTTAGCATAATTTACATTATCATTTTTAAACTTTATTTTTCTGTGCATGTTTCACCTCGATCAAATTTTGGCGTCTTGCCAGAGAGGGATGGTAATTCTTTTTAGTTTATTAACGGTTAATTTTTCTTCTCTGTTTTTGGGTGCAGGGGCTGATTTTAGAAAACAGGTACCTGCAGAACACATATAGATTATATGAGCCTCTGTTCTAAAAATTAGAGCTTAGCGGGACCTCTTTATTGCTGCAAAAATATGGCCAAAGCCGTGTTTGCAAAGAAAAAGAGCGAGGACTACTGACCTGTTTTCTTGCAAGTTACTTAAATTACAAAGTTCAGTCTTCTGCAGTATTTAGTTTTCCTGTTTAATTTATTATGCACACTTTTCTAACTTCAACAGTAAGTTAGTGATTGTTAATTCTAAAAAAATGGTTTAGACTTTGCATTTAGGGTATTTGTCTAATTTTGTTACATTTTAATTACTGTTGAAGAGTGTTGGAGTCAAGGTACGTCTGCATCGCATGTAGTATAAGAAACTCTTTTGAGTGGTTATATTGCTTGGAGTGTACCTTTTGCTATATACTTGCACACGCACACGCACACGAAAATGACTAAGGGCCGATAAACAAGATAAGCTTGGAAAGTAATTACTCTTCTTTAGCTCATAAATCACCTTCTCACTCACTAACTCAATCCTAACTTAAAATTGAGTTAACGTTAGCCCTAGGGACATCTCGAGCTCAACAAGAGAATGACCTCGGGAGGAAGTTGTTAGAGTTTTAGCTCTGGTCAAATTGGTGTTTAAGGTTAGGAATTAAGAGGAAAGATCCTCAAAAACTAGTAATTTGATAGAATTAAGGCCCGTTGCTTTGCACAGATATCTACCACTGAGTTTTACCCTTACTTGACTGATTAACTTGTGGTCAGACTGCTGCAATATACCTCTCTTGGATAGTTAACTAGTTATGAGTCATCTAGGTCTAAGGTCAACTCTAACATAAGCTAGATTTTTCTTTCATTTTTATTTTTATTTGTTTGTTTGTTTTTATTTGTTTTTTATATTTTTTTAATTGATATGCATAATAACCATAATTTTTTCACACAAATGTAAATCCATATTACACCCCGATCTCTTTTGACTCGGATATCACCAACCCGACATTACATAACTTTAACCAACTAAGTATGTCGAATTGATTTTATCTGACTCAACATATGTCACAAACCCAGTATTATGAATAAGACTAGAATAATCATCTTCACTCTTCAACGAGTCAGTGGGGATACAACTCCCTCGAGTCATATTGCCAACCACTGTTCAACATTCAGCTTCTTATACTCCTTGTCGAGATCAACCTATAAAAAAATCTGAGTTGACTAAGAGTTTAGAATCCTTGCTTGAATCCAAAAACCAATTCCAAAATATGATGAACTCATAATTCCCACAAAATCTACAAATCTAAGATCCATACTCCATTTTCCAAGTCCCACCACAACAAGAAGAAGAATTGATTTACTTAGAAAAGAGTATGGAAGTCTTGATTCAGATCCAAAATGATTTCAATCAATTTATCAATAGGGCAGAGTTAGATCAGCTATGCAACCCAATGATTGACAGGACTGAGGAAACTCTACCTTACATATTTTCGACCATTCTTGATTTTCCTAACCATATTGGCAAGTCCCAAGAATCTTGGTGTCTTGAAAACTAAAACCAAGATTCAATTTCATCACACCACCTTGAACTTGACCAATTCAAAATCACTGACAAATTGACAAGTTTTTACTTGAAGGAAATTGAACTTGAAAGTGAATGTGACCCTGATCCCCAACTTTGTGATTCAGTTTCAAATTTTGAATCTATGTTGACTCCAATATCTTTATCCGATTTGGACCCAGTTCTCAAGCCGATATTGATTCATGTACCCATAGATCTCAAGATTGAACCATCTATTTTGGATAGTCACATTCCATTGATGAAAAATGAATGTGAATTTCAACTTTTGATTTGGACCCAACTTTTGAACCAAAGCTGACTCTCGAGCCTAAATTTAATTTAAGTTATATTCTCGAGTCAGTATTGGTTCCCGAATCTTTCACTCTTGAACCCAAATCAACCACCCCACCAAGTCACATTTCATTATTGGACCTAGGTATAGACCATTATGATTTCCAGATAATATTTCAAGATTGGTCATATAACCAAGATAATTTTCATGTTAGAATCTTGCATGATCCTAACCAAATAAGGGATAGTAAAAATGTAAATGGGAAAGATGTCAAAGGTGGGTTCCACCAACCAGCACATTATTTAGATTGGGCAGCAATACTTGCCCCAATCAACTACCACCGGAACCACTACTTTGAGGTAATATCTTTCTTTTTTTTTTTCCTTTTTTCATGCATATATGCATTCATTCATACATTGAGGACAATGCATGAGATAGGTGTGGGGGAGGGTTATCATATAGCTTTTCTTCTTTTTTTATAAAAAATATTTTCTTTTCCTTTAAAAACTTTTTGAAAATGGGAACAATATTTTGACTTATTTTTTAAGAATTTAAGTTAATTTTAAAGAATAGAAAATTCATAATTAGGATTTTTTATACTTAATCAAAATAAGTATTTGTTTGATTTCTAAGTTTAGGAAGAAAAATTAGAAAAGTAATTTAGTCTTGATTTTTACCTCAATGAAAAATGTATACTTTATACACTTAGGGTTCAAAATCAAAGATTCTTATGCATTATAAATAAAAAAGAATTTTTTATTATATATTAAAAATATCTGATTAAGTTTAGTATTTGTGCCTCATAAACCATAAGTATTCACGCCTAAAAGTGATCCATATTATAAATAAAACCTTAGTTTTGTGGTCTTATTTGCTCGAGTCCTTAAGTCCTTGGGATATTTTCTCACCCGATGCCCTAAGACGTCCGGTTTAGAAGTCACCGACCCAAGGCTCGTTACATGGGCAAATTAGAAAGCCTAGGATAACTAAGGGATACTAACACACAAATATGCGTAAAATAAAACATAAGAGTTAAAGTTGAAAAATCCTTAGTCAAAACATTCATGGTCACAAAGATGCATATGATTTAAAATTAAAGATTAGGTGAGAAATACAATTTTAATTCTTATCTGAATTGACAACAAGTTCTTACATGGAGACTAAGTTTAGGAATGAATAGTTTGGTAATCGTATGACTTATAGATTACTTGGTTCAAATATTTTCTCTCTTTTTGAAAATGTGTTTTCAAAAATACTAACACTTTGTTTTTCTTTCTTTTATGAATTTTGTGGGTGAAATTTACTGAAAACCCACAGATGACTACAACTCCTCCTCTAGGGGTAACCTAAAGGTTTAAAGAATTGCTGCACATGCTCAGTGCAGTCGCGTAACCTGCGAAAGTGGCTAACAGTTAGTTTTCTTGTTTTACTCGAAGACAAGCAAAAGATAGGTGTGTGAGTGTGATTATACACATATATTGCATAATCTATTACTGCATTTTACTTTTATTGTGTAATAAACTCTGCTAATTATCTTGTCTTAATATCTAATTTGTGCAGGTGATTATTAATGGAGGGAGGAGAAGATAATACCAAATAAATACCAGTTAAATCGAACTTTTGTAGATTTATTTGGTTAGCTTGAAGATCAACGGGGATATTGCTAAATCCAGATCTCAAACTGAAAAGCCAATTGTATATGATGAGATATCAAAAGAATCAAGATCACGCGCCTCTGGATCTGGCTCAGTGGCTAGATCCAAGCCGCGGATCATCAGCATAGTTGGGGTGGTTGGGTAGCGTTTGCTTCTCCTATCTTCGTACTCCTCGCCCCTATCCATTTCAGCTATAAATATTCAGAAAGCAGAGGAGTACCAAAAAGCAGAGAGGTAGGATTAGGATTCTTACTTTAGTTTAAGTTCGATTTTTCTTTTTTATCTCAATATAGTTTTTTATTTATTTGTAAACTTAGATTAGATAAGAGACTCATGAGCGAAGGAGAGGAAGAAATGTATTTAGAGTGACACTGAATATAATCTTCTTCTTTTCTTTTATCATTTTTTAATTTAATTGAAGTTTATTATGTTTTCTTTTTCTTGTTTTACTTTATTTCTTTTGGTATCAATTACAATCCAAGTGAGTTATAGCATCAGAATCGTCTTTCCTTTGCGAGTGTCAACGATAGCTCATGATGATAGGTTCTACTCTCAAGCTCTATCATTTTATGCTTGTGTTGTCTTGATGATGTAATGTGAAAGAGATTCGAACCAACTTTTATGGGTTATGTATTGATCGCCTCCGAATCAAGATAAAATTGTCGCCAACGATCTAAGGTAAGTAATCAGCTAAAAGAAGTAAGTATGCTTTTCTCTCTTTCTTTCTTTTATTTCTTAGTTTTAAAAGGACTTTAAAAAATCACTCTTTCTTTGTTTCTTTCTCTTATAACTTTGTTCTTCTTTTAACTAAAAACGAAAGCACCAACATCATCTTCTTCTTTTATCTTCTACTTTCTTTTCTATCTTAATTTTATTTTTCTTTTATCTCAAAACTAAGAATAAACTCTTAATCGATTTTAGTGATTTAAAAAGATTTCTGAAATGCTTGTATTGCTTTCTCTTCTTGTGGATCACGACCTGTATAACCACTTGCTATAGCAGTAGTATTGAGAAACCTTAGCATAATTTCATTATCATTTTTATTCTTTATTTTTCTGTGCACGTTTAACCTCGATCAGTAAAGTAGTATATAATTCTTTTTTAATTATGTGACAAATAATTCTAGCAAAATATAGTTTGTGTCAAGCAATACTAAGTTGCAGAAGTTGACCATTTTTATTTTTTTCAAAGATTGTAGGGTTAGTCAAGACCCAAATTTACCAGTTATCAGGTCTGCATAATTCAGGCGGGAGATTTTTCACACTTGACGTTACTTAATTACAAAGCCACACAGAGTATCCTTCTTTAGTTAAACATCAACTGTACAGAAATTTGGGAAAAGATTTATCCTTTTAATTTTCTAATTCAAAATTATATTAATAATAATTTCTAAAAAGTTATTTCAATTTGTAAACTAATTTACTTTTAAATTTCTAATCAAAAAGTCTAATTAAATTTTAGAAATAAACTAGTAGGAAATAATTAACAATTGACTAATAAGATTCAAAACAAATAATCTTTAAAACAAATAGCAAGAATTAGACAATTCTATTTAGCCAATTTAGTTGCACGAAACAGCAGTTAATTAACTATTGCATGTATATATAATCTTTTAATGAGGGTTTATAATAATTGTTTAAAATAAGACAAAATCTAAAATAGTATAAATTATCTTGTAAATAAGATGTCATAATGAAACAATTGAATAAAATTTTGAAATTAAAAGGATAAAATTATGTAAATATTTCTAAAATCTTATATTTCAAGATTTGGCCTTGTAAGAATTAGAAGAAAAAGATTTTACTTTGTAAGAACTTATAAGAGATAAATTTGGTAGGATGCAAATTTTTCTTTTTAAAATTTTTTTCGAAATTACTATTGGTAACATAATAAATAATTTTCTTTTATTTGCAAGAACAATTCTCTAATTACATATAATTCTAATGCATGAAACAGATAAGTAATTATATTGCATTAAATGAGTATTGCATTAAAAGATTTAATTAAATTGCATGAGATAATTTTCTAAATTCAATTGTATGAAAATTATTACACATTATCTTTCTTCCACATTTAGGATATATAATAGTATTTTTAAAATTTTAAAACAAGAAACAAATCAAATCATAAATCTTTTAGTCAAATTAAATACTTGTCCTAAACATGCAACTAATATAAAGAAATTAAAAGAAAAAAATAAATTGCTGGCCGGAAGTGACGTAGTCGTGCAGGACGTAGTCGTGCAGAAGCACTGCCTTAGAAGAAAAATGGTCAGTCTCTCGTCTGGACCTTGAAGGGATCTCCTTTTCTAGTGATAAAAACTTTTCCAATAGTTCATCAGCACTCAGCTTAGAATAATGAGCTACGCCGATGCTCAGACAGAGATTCATTGCCCAAAAGTGAAAAAGATTATTTGAGAAATCACCAAAATTTGAATCAAAAGATCATAATTTTCCACCAGAATTTTTGTTAGAATTTTGAGGGAGAAAGAAACAGGTAAAAAGATACATACAGAGATAATGTCGCCTATAGCTGACTTTTCTGTTTGTAGCAACCCCGAGAGAATCATGAAATCATGTGAGTTGTGGCAACGTGCAAATCAGGTTCCCTTTGGAGAACAGTCTCAAAAGATTTTTAAATCAAAATTTAAATGATAAAATCAAAACAAAAAGTTTTAGTTTCAAGAACCCCTGAGTCGAACTGTATTCGTGTCCACATATCATGGGCCCGTGCCACTCGAGCCCGAGCCAGCCCGGTTCAGTTCAGCATGTGCGCACACGTGTGGGGAGTGCAGTAATGTTGGCCCAGAGGCCTTCCACTCTAGTTTTGATGATGATTAACTCATGTAGTTATGTTTTCTAATAATCTTGTGATTTTAGTTTCAGATCATTAATCAAGATATTAGTTGGTGATTAGCTTCAACAAAGGAGTTTGGAAGCTTTCACATGGTGATTTCATAGTCCGAGCATCAAGATCATACATAGCCTTGCTCGTTGGATCACGGTGTTTTGAACCAAGTCGGCTTGAAGATGGAAGATCGTCAAGAAGACTTAGATATCCTACTTTAGTGTGTTTTAGATCCATTTGTAAAGATAAGAATAATTGATATGCTCAAGTGCACAATACACACACATTTTATGTTTTGGTATTTTTAACAAAACATTATTTTGGAATTAAAGACAAAAACTATGATATATATGTTTCATGTATATTGGACTTATGTCCATATGCAACATACTTCAATGTGTTTAAATATCATGTTTTTGTATTTCAATATGTTTTAGGAAAAATCAGATTTCCTATTGAAAATTCCAAGTTTGAAAAAATACAGTTTTTGGTTTTTGATAATATTTGCAAGACAAAAAATGGTTCAAAATATTTAATATTTGTCTTGAAATTTTTATCACATGTTTATATATCAATGCAAAATGTTAAAACTATTTTTGGGGATTTTTAGAAGATTTATAAGAATTTTTAGAAATATTTTTAACATGTTTTTCTGACCCAAATTGCTTTCTGCCAGGCTCTGGCGGTCGACCGGGTTCCAGAGACGGTCGACCGGTCAATCGACCGACGTACATAGACTTGTGCACGTTGGCCAGGCACAGGGCTCGGTCGACCGGAGCGGTCGACCGGCCAGAGAGCTTTGCTCTCTGTTTTTGGGCGGTCGACCGGGCGGTCGACCGGGTTCCTCCAACGGTCATATTTATGACCGTTGGCGGTCGACCGGGCGGTCGACCGCCAGCCTGTCAGGCTGAAAAATCAACCTAACGGCTAGTTTCTTGAGGAGCCTATTTATACCCCATTTCTTGGGGATTTTAACTAAGATTTTAAGAGCTAAAATTTCTCTCTTTTCTTGGTGTTTAAGACAAGTTTTCAAAAGTATTTTTGTGCCGAAAGATCAATCTTATTTGTTTTAAGTGTTTTGTTTATTTCAAAGAAATTAGGGTTTTGGGAATTAGTTTTTGATCTAAACTTCTATATTTATTTTGGTGTTTTCCAAGAGAATTTCTTTGATCAAAACACTTTGTTTTCCACTTGAGCTTATCTTCTATCCTATTCTATTAGGATCATTTATTGTGGGAAAAGAGATTGTTTGTGGCTGAAAGATACCACCAAGTTGTAAACCCTTTCATTGTTGGGTTGCTCCCTCTTTGGTAGAGGTTGAGATTGTTGGTTTGCTCCCTCTAGTGAGAGGTGGAGTATTTGTATCCCTCTTCGATAGAGGTGATTTGTGGTTGTTTGGCTACGGGCCTACCCCTCGGTTGTGAGGTGGTGTTTGAGAGAGGAGTTCGGTACTCCCGGTTGTACAAATCCTCCTCGGTGGAGGTTCCCTCGGTGGGAGTTCTCGGTGGATAAGATAGTTGATTAGAAATCCTTCTCGGTGAAGGCGGGGACGTAGAGCTAGGGGCTCGAACCTCGAAACATATCCTTGTTTTTGCGTTTGATCCATTGTCTCTCTGACTCTCTCTCCTTATTTGTGTTGTGCATTGCATCATTCATATCATTTCATATTGTGTATGTTTGTGTTGTCCTTGCATTGATTCATATTGCTCATCATTATATGCTTGGATTATTTGTGTGTGCCTCACTTATACTTAACCACGAGAGCTTCATATAGCACCTCAACCCTTATCTAGGGGAATCAAGAGGAGTTAGTTCAGAGCCCTTCACGGGGAATTCAGCTACACTCGGTGGTTGTATTAAGTGTTTGTGCAAATTATTTTTAGCTTCCACATTTAGTTTCTAGATTAGCCATATCACCTATTCACCCCCCCTCTAGGTGATTTACAATTGGTATCAGAGCCTACGCTCTGATACTTAGGTTTAACAACCTAGGAGTGAGATCTTGTTTACTAATCTACATTTGCATTTGCACATACATTTGTTTGCACACACCCATGGATTTCTTTTCACCTCCCATGTTCGATGTCTCCAACATTGACACATGGAAATATAGGATGTCCTTGTATTTGAAAACCCTAGGCTTGCATGTTTTCCTTACCGCTACCAAGAATGCTATCTTGGAATAGCAATCATATAGGGGCCAATGCACAAGCCCTTGAGGCTATTAGAAGCACACTTTCTAAAGAATATCTTATGCTTGTTTCTAATCTTGATTTCGCTTTTGCAGTGTGGAACAAGTTGACCACAACCACCACCTCCAAGCTTCAAGTGCCAATCCAATAAGAGCAGGAATCTAGTGGAGAATCCGATTCTCAATGCTTCATGGTCCAAGGGAATGACTCCCTTGAGGTACAATCGGAATCTCAACTAGATAGTTTTGATGCTAGTTCTTCATGTGATGAATATGTGGATGCTAAGGCCTTGAATGAAGAACTATCTCTTGTTTGTGAAAAATTGATTGAAAAATATAATGTTTTGAAAAAGAAAAGTCTAAGCCTTAATAATGATAATAAAAATTTGATTTCTAGACTTAACAATGTTTTGCAAGAGAAAATAGAGATTTCTAATGAGAGGGATTCATTAAAATCTCAATTTGATCTTGCCTTAAAAGAAAATGAATTTTTGAAAAATAAAAATGATTGTGAAAATGTTTTGAAGAAAAATAAAGTTTTAACTTTAAAAATTGATTTTGTTTTAAAAGAGAATGTTGCTTTGAAAAATAAAATAATTTCTATTTCAAATGATTTAATTGTTTGTTTAAAGAAAAATGAAGTTTTGGAAAATAAAATAGATACACATGTTTGCCATGCTAGGGTAGTTCCATCTATGCATGCACACCCTCCACGGCATACACATGCTACTCACGTACACACCCATCATATGTATGCTCATGTGTACACTTGTACACATTGTGGACATAAGGGCCACCTTGCTAAATTTTGTTATGATAGAATATATGTTTTAAATTTAGCAAATAATTTTGTTTGGGTTAGAGAAGGTACTAACCCCCATGAACCCAAAAGAGTATGGGTACTAAAGACCACCCCTATTGTATTTGATGTAGGTGTGGGCTCTCGCATGACGTGAGAGTATCGGTACCTTGGAGTGGATGCGTTCCGAGCTTCATGAGGACTATTTGGATGCATCACTTTCAAGGGATGTTTGGTGGAGAGGACCACCATGTTTTAGAGACTTGGAGAGCTGCCTTTTAGGTTTTGGTAACGATCCCTTACTCCCGTTTATTGTTTACATGCTTCTCATATCATTGTTCATAGCATGTTTTGTTGTTTATAGATTATTATGTTAATGCCATGATTATTAGATCATTGACATGCATGTATAGCTTTTGAGACACCCATGTTTAATATGGACCATTATTTTAGTGTTCTCACCTTTGTTTAGCTATCATGTTTATCATAACTCTAATAACATGTGGATTTACATAATGATTATTTTTATATTATTTTATGACTTGTTTTATACTTCATGATTTGAATATATGTTTAAATGTTAGTTTTCATTAAGACTAGGATGTATACTTGTGCATATAGTGGGCCACAAATAAATCTATATATGTTTGTGCTTGAATGCTTATTTGTTCCCATTAGATGTGCTAGTATAGTCTAGTTTTGATGATTCATGCATTTAACTTGTATTCCTATTTTATTCATGTTTACATGTTTAACTTCATGTATATGTCTATCTTGTCCAAACTATTGATTATACATATACATCCTTTGAGCCACGTGCCTTCATGCATATACATTTGTGGACTCGTTATGTTTTGGATATGTATGTATATTTTAGTTTGTACTTGACATACATATGCCTTGAAGAAATCGAGTTTCGATGATTTTCATGTTTTTAAGGAATATTGAGCTTAATTGCCAATTTTCATGATTAAATGTTTCACATAACACTTTGCACTCACTTCATTTAAATGTTTCTCATGATTGTGTTTTCATGAGTATGATATGTGCCTTATTGTTTTTGAGTGTTTAGTGCTATGTGATTTACATGTGTTTCATGAAAAATATTTTTGTTTTATTCCTTACTTGAAGAATTTCGTACTAGTTAACAAATTTTTCATATAACTAGTTACGGTATTCTTCGTTATGGTAGAAGTTTTCAAGCATACTATATTTTTCAAATCTATTTTGAAAACCCCTACCTTCTAAGGGCGGTTGGATGGGAGACCATACACATGTATGCTTTATAATGAAAATCATTTTAAACTTGAACATGGTTGGAGGATAGGTAATATGAGATATACACTTGATATTATTGTTGTTTCAATTGGTATCATTAGATTCTTTCAATTGGTATCAATATTGACATTTCTTGTATACTCATATATATTTTTATGTATGTATGCTTCACTTCAAATAGTATCAATTTCGATTGGTATCTAATTTTTCATACATATATTTGTTTATGCTAAGCTTGAGTTTTAATGATCATCATGTTTCAATTGATTAGTTTTCAATTGGTATTCTAATACAAGCTTAGACATTGTTTTAATTGGTATTTCATAAAGGGGGAGAAAATTTGTATTTTTATCTTTCAATCGGTATTTTGTTTACCGTTGATTTCTACTCCCACACTTTATGCTAAAAATTGATTTTATTTTGATATCGTATGCTCTAAATGATAAATACTTACAATTGGTATCTTTTTGCATCAAGATGCTTATTTGAATAATTTCAATTGGTATCAAGATTTTTATGTGTTTTTCTCAAAAATTGGTATCAAATTTATTTTATTAAGAAATTCGAAATGTTTTAATAAGAAATATGAAAAATGTTTTGATTTATATTGCCTATATGCAAGGGGAGTTTAACATCTCTTCTACATATAGATTCATGTTGAGTGTATCTTATATTGAGGAGCTTGACAACTCTTCTTTATGTGATACACGTGTGTAGGGGGAGCTTCACATCTCTTCTTATACGTTGCATATTATGTGTTATGTGAATTAGGGCTTGTCATCCTTTCTTCATGTAATGCATATATGTAGGGAAGTTAACTTAGCGTCTTCCTCTTCATGAATGTATATCGCATATATCTATTCATTGATTTGTTGTTTGACCCCTTAGTTGATTCTTTGTTTCGAACAAAAAGGGGGAGAAGAATTTATTAATTTGTTTTTACTTTGACCCCTTGTTGATGATTGACAAAAAGGGCGAGAAGTATTTGTATGCATGTTTTGCATGTTTTATATGCATGTTTTGTTTTATTTATTAGTTTGTCATTTAATTATTTAATTGGTATCATGATGCATTTCATTGCTATTAAGAGCATGTTTTTATTGGTATCAAGAGCACGTTTTATGCATGATGCATTTCATATGTTTGGTATCAAGAGCATGTCTTTGTTTGGTACCTTGTTTTATGCATAACTATGCATACATGTTTATGAGCTTTCATTGCACATATATATTGTTTATTCCTATGCATGAGTTAAGGGGGAGCTTCTTTGAAGCTTAACTTTAATCCATGCATATATAACTCCATGAGTTTTGTCATCATCAAAAAGGGGGAGATTGTTGGCCCAGAGGCCTTCTACTCTAGTTTTGATGATGATTAACTCATGTAGTTATGTTTACTAATAATCTTGTGATTTAGTTTCAAATCATTAATCAAGATATTAGTTGGTGATTAGCTTCAATAAAGGAGTTTGGAAGCTTTCACATGGTGATTCCAGAGCCCGAGCATCAAGATCATACATAGCCTTGCTCGTTGATCACGGTGTTTTGGACCAAGTCGGCTTGAAGATGGAAGATCGTCAAGAAGACTTAGGTATCCTACTTTAGTGTGTTTTAGATCCATTCGTAAAGATAAGAATAGTTAATATGCTCAAGTGCACAATACACACGTTTTATGTTTTGGTATTTTTAAAAAACATTATTTTGGAATTAAAGACAAAAACTATGATATATATATATGTTTCATGTATATTGGATTTATGTCCATATGCAACATGCTTCAATGTGTTTAAATATCATGTTTTTGTATTTCAATGTGTTTTAGGAAAAATCAGATTTCCTATTGAAAATTTCAAGTTTGACAAAATACAGTTTTTGGTTTTTGATAATATTTGCAAGACACAAAAATGGTTCAAAATGTTTTATATTTGTCTTGAAATTTTTATCACATGTTTATATATCAATGTAAAATGTTAAAACTATTTTTGGGAATTTTTAGAAGATTTATAAGATTTTTAGAAATATTTTTAACATATTTTTCTGACCCAAATTGCTGTCTGCCAGGCTCTGGCGGTCGACCGGCCCGGTCGACGGGTTCCAAAGACGGTCGACCGACGTGCACAGACTTGTGCACGTTGGCCAGGTACAGGGCTCGGTCGACCTGCCAGAGAGCTTTGCTCGCTGTTTTTGGGCGGTCGACTGGGCGGTCGACCGGGTTCCTCCAACGGTCATATTTATGACCGTTGGCGGTCGACTGGTCGACTGGTAGCCTGTCAGGCTGAAAAATCAGCCTAACGGCTAGTTTATTGGGGAGCCTATTTATACCCCATTTCTTGGGGATTTTAACTAAGATTTTAAGAGCTAAAATTTCTCTCTTTTCTTGGTGTTAAGACAAGTTTTCAAAAGTGTTTTTGTGCCAAAAGATCAATCTTATTTGTTTAAGTGTTTTGTTTATTTCAAAGAAATTAGGGTTTTGGGAATTAGTTTTTGATCTAAACTTCTATATCTATTTTGGTGTTTTCCCAAGAGAATTTCTTTGATCAAAATACTTTGTTTTTCACATTTGAGCTTATCTTCTATCCTATTCTATTAGGATCATTTGTTTGTGGGAAAAGAGATTGTTTGTGGTTGAAAGATACCACCAAGTTGTAAACCCTTTCATTGTTGTGTTGCTCCCTCTTTGGTAGAGGTTGAGATTGTTGGTTTACTCCCTCTAGTGAGAGGTGGAGTTTGGTATTTGTATCCCTCTTCGGTAGAGGTGATTTGTGGTTGTTTGGCTACGGGTCTACCCCTCGGTTGTGAGGTGGTGTTTGAGAGAGGAGTTCGGTACTCCCGGTTGTACAAATCCTCCCCGGTGGAGGTTCCCTCGGTGGGAGTCCTCAGTGGACAAGATAGTGGATTAGAAATCCTTCTCGGTGAAGGTGGGGACGTAGAGCTAGGGGCTCGAACCTCGAAACATATCCTTGTGTTTGCGTTTGATCCATTGTCTCTCTAACTCTCTCTCCTTATTTGTGTTGTGCATTACATCATTCATATCATTTCATATTATGTATGTTTGTGTTGTCCTTGCATTGATTCATATTGCTCATCATTATATGCTTGGATTGTTTGTGTGTGCCTCACTTATACTTAACCACGAGAGCTTCATATAGCACCTTAACCCATATCTAGGGGAATCAAGAGGAGTTAGTCCAGAGCCCTTCACGGGGAATTCGGCTACACTCCGTGGTTGTATTAAGTGTTTTTGCAAATTGTTTTTAGCTTCCGCATTTAGTTTCTAGATTTGTCATATCACCTATTCACCCCCCCTCTAGGTGATTTACAAGTAAGACCCAACTATTCATAACAATAGGCTTGAGAGGAGTTAGTATATCTACTACTCAACCTCCCATCTCCTATCTAATGTAGAACTAAAATCAAAGCCAAAATTGAGGGAAACTCAGGTTTTCCTTCCAAAATAAAAACACACCCAACATATTTTTTCAATTATTACAGGAATTATGGGAATAATTAAGAGGAGACAAAAAACATAAATAAATTCTGTTTAGTTGGATGTCGAACAAATGGTCCCACATCAGCTAGACATGGGGATGGTCTTGAGTATTTAAGGATTTGGACAACTCTACCTAGAAGGTTAGTCTTTTGGGATGATACCCCAAGTCCTTACAAATTCCTAGTTTCACAGGCGATTTCTTGTGAAAAACTTTGTATGTAAAACAATTTTAAGTATAAGAGCAAATTAATATCGAAAGAATATTAAGGTTTACTTGGGATATTGATTTGAAACCTTTTATCAATAAGATCAATAAGAAAAAATTTCAAGGTGAAAAGTTTAATTGGGAGAATTATTAAGTCATGTGTGATCTAAATAGTCTCACATCAAATAATTGAGTAAAAAATGAAATGCATAATACATAAAGTCAGGCTTCTTGTTGAAAATAATCTGTATGTTCTGATATCAATTGTCGTGAATTCGAGACGCCCCCACACTGGATCGACTGGGGCGACGCAATGAAAACTATCCGCAGGATTTACTAGGGTAACGAGAAGAAGATATTTCAAAGTAGATAGAAAGTCAGCACATAATATAACGTAGTTCTACCAATCAAACAGATCATGTGTACGTCGACGGAAAAAGAGAGAGAAACTTTATTAAACTTTGGGGGAGTACAATAAGAATTATTTACACTCTCGCTGAAAAGATTTCAAGCCCTTGATGACCGCC
The DNA here is from genome assembly GCA_038442645.1 of Agave tequilana. Classification (NCBI taxonomy): domain Eukaryota; kingdom Viridiplantae; phylum Streptophyta; class Magnoliopsida; order Asparagales; family Asparagaceae; genus Agave; species Agave tequilana. Next base: position 33,447 of record JAVJIF010015543.1, read on the forward strand.
AAAAACAGTGAACCATTATGACCAAGATTCTCTCACGAATCTCTCATCTAAATGAATTACACTTTTAGAAATTACAAATTTATTGTATTACTTTGAAGGCTACCCTAAGGGATTATTTATAGACCATAGGACCCTCATATTCTTAAACAAACTACATCAACACGAACAATTACTGCTCAGAAGAAAAGAGAACTCGAATCCAACTCGAACTAAAAACAGATCCAGAAAAGAAATTGTCAGACCTGCCATTAGTCGACTAGGCCAGTGTATTAGTATTAGTCGACTAGGCCCAAATACTAGTCAACTACTCTGACAAAATTTGAGAGCCCCAACTCTCTGTCGGCCAACTTAGTCGACTATACAATGTAATAGTCGATTAATCCATATGATTAGTCGACTATACCTATTATTAGTCGACTATTAATGTGCACAACTTCTTATGCACGTCCATTCTTTGATGTCTGAAGTTTTATCTACCTTCACGACATATTTCAGTCACAATTCTTATCAATCTCCCCTTAACTCGAATACTTCCAAATCTGAGAATAACCACCATATTTTATTTGCTCACATTCATGCACAATTGAACAAATCTTGACTTCATCTCCATCTCACTCTCTCTTCTCCATAATCCCCTTAGGGGGTTCATAACTTGATTAGCTCGAATAAGTTCAAGCCCAACCTGAACTTTATCACCCAACGATCTCCTTGATCCATACAGGATTTATGAGAATTTTCTCCACCACAAGAGTAATGATCTGGACTTTCTTGTTGCGCACCTAGGCCCAACTCTCTTCAAAAGGTACAAGTGAATATCCAAGTCGAAATCATAGTAGTTTCTGATTGTTTCACAACCCCACTTTCGAAGCTGAGGATAGCTGCAATCCACCAACTGTAACTTTTAAATTTCACAATATATACACATTGTCCGCACGTTCGGCCTGAAACTTTTCACATTGGCCTCTTTGGAGACTTCCATAAGATCACCTTCAGAGTTGAAACTAAACCCTTTTCCTTGAAGGCTCCAAGAGAGATGAGATTATACCTTGAATCAGGAACATGACGGATGCTTTGAAGAGTAGTGATGCATCCTTCACCAATCACCTTGCTTGTAGCAGAGTTCCCAATGAAGACTTCTCCTCCTTGAATCGAAGTGTATGAGGAGAACATGTTCCTATTGAAACTGATGTGTTGTGAACATCCAGAATCAATAATCTATATATCTTTGTTACCAACTAATTTGTTTGTAATAGATAGAATGACACACTTATCTTCATCTTCTCCAATCAGCTCAGTGACATTAGTTTCTGCTTGTTTCTTCTTTTAAAGCTAATAATTAGCTCTAATGTGTCCATTTTTGTGACAATAGTTGCACGTTAAATTTCTATGTCTTGAGTTACCTGTGGAACTTTCATTATTACTCTTCTCCCTTGGATAATAAATTTACACGGAATCATCATGATGATACTCATCCGTTAACTGGGTGTTAATTTTGTCCTTATTGAGCAGATGCTCCTTGACCTCATTGACCTTGATTGTTGACTTGCCTCCATAGATGATAGCTTCCCTAAAACTCTTATATGAAGAAAGTAAAGAACACAGTAATAAAAGTGTTTGATCCTCATTTTCTATCGTAACTTCTATTTTATCTAGGTCATTGATAATTGAGAAAAATTTTACAATGTGAGACTTGATAGGTGTACTTTCATGCAAACGGAGAAGAAGGAGACGTTATTTCAGAATCAACCAATTTGCCAATGACTTCTTCAGATAGTAGTCCTGAAGTCGTTCCCACAACGAGAACACTATTTTCTCTGCAAAAAGCCCATCCAACACTTCATTCCGCCAAGCAAAACTGAATAGCTTTCAAGGCTTTCTCATCCAACTCCTGTCAAGTTTCTTCCTTCATATCTTGAGGCTTTTTCTCCCTCCCGATTAGTGCTTTCTTCAATCCGTTCGGGGTCAGGATGGCGTCATCCTGCCATCAGCTGAAATTGATGACATCATCGAACTTCTGAATATCGAACTTGATCGTAAACATCTTCACGTTAACCTTACACTGATACCAATTGTTTGAAAATAATATGTATGTTCTGATACCAATTATTGTGAATTCAAGATGTTCCCACAACCGGATCGATTGGGGCGGCGCAGTGAAAACTAACCATAGGGATCCATTAGGGCAGCGAGAAGAAGAGAAGAAGAAGATATTCTAAAGTAGATAGAAAGCCAACACATACTATAACATGGTTCTACCAATCAAACAGATAATGTGTACATCCACGGAAGAAAAGAGAGAAACTTTATTAAACTTTGGGGGAGCACAATAAAAATTACTTACACCTCTCGGTGAGAAGATTACAAGCTCTTGATAGCCGCCAAGAATAGCGAACCTTTATGCCTAAGGTTCTCTTACGAATCTCTCACCTGGATGAATTACACTCTTAGGAATTACAAATTCATTGGATTACTTTGAAGCCCCCAAGAAGTTATTTATAAACCATAGGACCTCCTAGTCCTGAACAATCTTCATCAATACGAACAATCACCGTTCAGAAGAAAAGGAAACTTGAATTCAACTCGAACTGGAAACAGATCCAGAAAAGAAAACTGCCAGACCCGCCATTAGTCGACTAGAGCAGAGTATTAGTCAACTAATACGATATATTAATCGATTAGACCCAAATACTAGTCGACTACTCTGACAAAATTTGAGAACTTCAACTCTCTGTTTGCCAACCTAGTCAACCATACAATGTGTTAGTTGACTAACTCATATGATTAGTCAACTATACCTAGTATTAGTCGACTAGTAATGTGCACAGCTCCTTGTGCGCGTTCGTTCTTTGATCTCAAAAATTTTGTCAACCTTCACGATGTATTCCAGTCACAATTCTTAATGCTGCTATCTATTAACTTAAGCACTTATGTTAGATAAGGTGTCAGCCAATATTTGTGTCTTCACATGTTTCTCTCCCCAACAGGCTGGTTTATTTCAACAAGAATCACCTTTGCTCAACTCACAGTCATATGCAAGTTTGTTCCAACAAGAATCACATTTGTTCAATTCTGTGTCAGATGCTCTATCATACATATGCTCTCTTTCTTTCACCAACTCAAGTGGGTTCAAGGAAGAAATTGATGCCACAAGGGTTAAAGACGGAAGGAAGCTAGGAGAGCTGTCAAGTGAGTCCAAATTTGCGAGGCGTGAAGATTTTGGTGTTTTAGGGTCTTATTAGTAACATTACTTCTGTCTTATATATTGACTAAATAGTGATGCATTGTTTGATGAACTGAACAGTGGGTGGTGGTGTTTGATAGTGATTAACTACTGGCTAGATCAAGTTGGTCGGCTGATGGCCCCAAGATTGCTCTCTCTTCTTCACCTATTTGGAAATGTTTCCGTATATCAGAAATCTCTCCAGTTTTGGGGTCAATTCAGAAAAATCAGTTCTACCACCAACAGTTACTTATTACGGGCAACATACCGATTTAGTTGCCTGTCTATTGATTGGATGAAGGCTTCATGCCAACTGGGCCGTGTCCTCCGGGTTTCCAATACGGGTTTGGCCCATATACCAACCCATGCTATAAGGAATTCATTGGTTAGATATTTAGCCGGGAGTTTATGCATCTCAGTTGTCTCTGCTATCCTTCAAAGCGCACCAAAGCAAACTTCGAGGATCTTTGTCAAACATTACGACAATTTTACACCAGGAGGTCTGGACTTATGTGTAATCGAAGGCGTAAAAAGAAAAAGAACAGGAAAGAAAAGAAATCTTTTCATGTTGTGTTAAGCCGAAGTCAACTTACTGCTGGAGCTCCCCCACATTTTAATACTCTGTAACTGATCATTGTGACGTTTGTTTGCTGAAATCCAACTGTTTCTTACACTGAAACTCTACTTTACTAGTCTGTAATCCATTCTTGAGGTGATTTAAGTTCAGAGCTCCCTTGATAGCTACGCAATGAGAGCATGCTGAGGAATCTGCTCGTGGGAACTTCAGGCTATGTAACTAAAAGTAAACATGTAGGTTATCAGAGAGCCCAGGGGTAGTGGGGTAGGCCTGTTAATGGGTCGGGTCTGAACCCATACCTGATCCATACTAGGCTGTCAATGGGTCGGGTCTGGACCCATACCTGGTAATCAATTTTATACCCACAGACCCAAATATGATCTGGACCCGTTTACCCTATTAGTACAGGTTGGGTCTCATTTTACTTGAACCATAATCGAATAGGCCTGAAACTATATAATTAATAACCCTAACCCTAACCCTCTCATTCTCGGGCTCTCTCTTTCCCTCCTCGCCACCACCTTCTCTCTCCTCTCTCAACCTCCCTCTTCTCTCTTAGTCGTGGCAGTGGCCAAAGGTGATGAGGTAATCGATCGGTCGAGTAATTGGTTTGAACCCGTCACTGTATAGGACAGGTATGAGAACAGTTGTTCTGAACTCACGGGTAATCAGGTCAGGTCTGGTACCTGTAATGGTAATAGGGTCAACTCTGGTACTTGTAATGATAAAGGGTGTGAGACTGATAACTATCATACCCCCCCCCCCCCCCCCCCCCCCCGAATCCGACCTGTTGGCAGACTTAGTAATGGGTATGTAGCTAACTATGCCAAAGCATGCGAAAAAAAAATACAAGTTAAAAAATGAGCCAAACACAAAAAATTGTGCATCTAGGGATCGAACCTTGGTCAGTTACTGTGGGGGATACTATGATACCACTACACCAAATGTCACCAAATATGTTTATTGCTAAGCTCAGTTAACAGCCTATTTGTTTCAGAGAAAATTAGTTGAAAAGTGCTCACTTTCTTTAAATTTATGGGCACTTTTTCTTTTCTCAGGCACACAGTTTCTGGTTAGCAAATTTTGGGCTGAATAAAAATCTCTATGTAATCTTACAGTTTTTCTCTCCAAATATTGAGAAAAATAACAGAAAACTAACAAAGTGTAAGATCTGATTTGCCTCTTAGATTTTTATTTTATCAGAAATTCAAGTTGGCTCCAAACATGCCCTAAAGTGCATTTATTATTGTAAAAAGATTTAATACTACTAGAAGGCTCGGGTCGAAGGTGACGGCAACAGGAGAGCCAGGAGAAGCGCGGCCTTGTGATTGAGAGAACTCTGGTGGCAACATCAGCAATAGTGACCTTGGCAGGCGATCCTCGTGACGTTCGCATCAACAGCCATGACGAGATACCGTTGATGGCTTGACAACCCAGCTCGGGGTCTCTCTTCCATTCACCAGCGATAACGCATTAATTAAAACTGGTCCTGGTGGCCCCCATGGAGGGGCCCATCAGAGCTTATTATACCTGTTACTATTATGAGGAGAATTTGCTACCGTCTTTGTCCAAGGGTAGCGAGTATCTTCTCCTTTCTGCTTCGTAAATCTCAATCGTTTACATTTTGCAAACTGTTGTGATCTGTTTGAGCTAAAAAACAGAAACTATGAGTGTCATTCTAAGGCTCCATCTAAACTAACTATATGAGAACCAAATTTTAACTTGACATGTCGTGTTTAATATCAGACTTTACTCTCATCTAGTCTAAATCTTGAACCCTGGTACCATTATTAGTGCAAGAAAGATAATGTCGAAGAAAAATCTTAATAATTTTCTTTTCTCGTTTGAACCTAAACTATACTGCGGTCTTGTTTCTTTATAACCTAAACTTCCTACTTTATCGTTGCGCTGTGTCGCAATCGAAATATATTATTAGATAGTGGAAATTATTAAATCTCAACATCAAAGAGGGAAAGGGAGAGGCTGTCCATGCCCAAACCCAATAGGATTTTCGACAAAACTGAGTTGGCAGTGGTGTTGACAGTTGGACGTCAGGGCAGCGGATTCGGTTCATGTGTGTGAGCAACCCTGCATGGGTCTCAAATAAGATTAGATGGGGTCACCAAAGAACATTAGAATCTACCATCCATAGGTCTTGAAAAGATATGGAAGGGATTTTGAGTCCAAAAATCTTTAAAATAGCAGAGCTACTCCTCTCCTCTTCCTCGTAAAATTTCCCCTTTGGGGAAAAAATTGATCCTGCAGTCCTGGCTTGCTTCTATTTCTGAAGGCCTGCTATGAGTTCTTTCGGATCAGGCATAATTTGTACGGCCACTGGCAGGCAGGATTAGTTCTATGTTTTCCAATTAATAACCGGCTAAAATAGTTTTTCCTCAAAAAAACAAAAAAAAAAAAGTGGCGTTAGTGGGCGCAAAAAGAATCAAGTCGAGAAGTTTTTTTTGTTTTTAAAGTAAAACTCCAAGGGTGAAAAACTCTACTTATGTATATATGGAAATACTAATGAAGAATATGAATAGAGTTTGCAGCCAACAAGAACGAGAAGACCAAGGGTTGTCGTCTAAGCACTGCTTGAAGTAAAGAGTCAAGCAGGTTTTGATACTAAATTCAATTTATCTAGTAGTATTCTTTAGAAGGTATAAAGCCAATCGATTAGTTTTAGGTCGGATTTTCATAAGTTCTAAGTAGTTGTGTTGTGCTTCAAATTAGTGAGTTAACTAAACATTTTTTTTATTAAATTATATGATTGCCCAAAATTTGATGACTTATATATGAAATATAAAGTTGGCATAATTTTCAAAGCACCAGCAAGACATTCAAAAAATTTATAATGTGAAAGCAACTTAAATGTAACTTAATACTGAGTCTCATTTCTTGAAGATTTCTCAAGGGGGAGTAAATTGTAGTTATTAGTTAACATTAAATGTTAAGATATATTTAAAATATAAAGATAACTAGATGTTGAATGCATATGTTTGTGGTGGGTTTCTAGTCAGATTAGGGTATCACTCAGGTTTGAGTTCAGCTTTTGGCCGCTGGGCATTAATGTGCGAATATAATTCATATTGCACAGTGAATCAAAACGTGATGTACTTAAATAGAAAATTGAGATCTCTACCTATCAGTATAAGTTTTTAGTTCAAATTGGTTCTAAGTTTCTATTTAAGGTCCATCGTGTTTCTCCTGAAAGTTGTGTAACTCCCAACATAGACTAGTTCCAGTCGGGCTTTAAAAAATAAAACTCAATGCCCAGTTTCGGATGAGTTTTCAAAAGATTTAAAAGCCTACTTTTCCCGGTGTGGTTTGGCTCCGGATAGAACCTTACAGGACATCCCCACCCAAAGCAATAACCAACTATGAACAGGTGGAGGTGGCAGTTGTATACTAATCATTGTTCATTAAAAACTATAGTTGGAGCTTGAATTTGGAATTTTGCACAATCTTACTCATTTTGTCCATGCATCGAGTGATTGTACGAAATACATTATATCTGTTGGGATTTGGATCGACATATAGTCCCACATTGACTAAACATGAGATAGTTTTGGGTATACAAGGAATTGGACAACTCCATCAAGATGTCTAGTTTTTTGGGATGGTGTCACAAATCCTTCAATTGGTATCAGAGTCAAACCAAGCCCTGAACTTAATCGTGTGTCTAAGTGAGTTTAGATTGTGAAGTTAGTTGGGCTTTTAAGGATTTGACACTAGTGTGATAGTGTCCCAAGTCCTTTTATTTCAGCCATAAAAAAACAATGTCATTTGATGCATGTTTCAAAAATCCATTTACAAAAATAATTAATTCAATCACCGCCTCTAATAATTCTATATAATCTCTATAATAAAAGATTAGAATATTAAATCTAAATTTCAATAACTTAGGGTGTTACAATGTCGGTAGCACTCATGCTTAAAATTACAAAAAGTTTTCATTAATTATAATAACGGCAACTCAGATCGTAGTATTTTAGTATTGTTTTTAAAGGATTGCGGTCTTAATCGCAGTAAGTACACAAATATGAAACTTATCGTTTTCTATCAGAAGTGCGCCCTGGATTGCAATCATGAGTGATCTGACATAGTTTTTATTATTTTTTAAAAACTGCGATCATGATCGCAATATGTTAAAAAATAACATATTTATGATTGCGATCTTGATCGCATTATTCACTTAAAATTAAAAACATTTAAATTAACAGTAAATTCAGTATAAAAAAACTAAAATACAATCAACAGAAAAAATTATTTTCTTATACAGTAACTTGCAATGAGAACTAATTCATATTTACAATGCATGTAGATTTATTGTGATTCGGTACAAATTACACCGACTATACTTCATCTTCCTCTGTAGTGATGAACCCTTGTTTTCAACTCAATTTTTTTGGGTCTTCCTTGAGGACGTTTAGCATGAGGCGATAATATTGCTGGATTATCAAGAACTTCATTATCATCAATACTCATCAATATAGGTTGTATAAACCAACTGTAAGAAAGTCAAAATGTAAAAGTTAGAAAAAACTAATCACAGTAGTCACATAAAGATCCTCCAATGCTACTAATAAACGCCACAACATGAGAACAAGAAAACCCTCAATATACCAAAGATTGTACGAATAAGAAAGTCTTGAGAGGGTAACACAAAAATTTTCATCTTCTAATAGCACCAGAAAGATGCATCGCTTGTCCTAATCAATTTTATTGTTCTGAAAGAATCCATATTAGCAACCAACTTCTTCTTAAATGTTGAACATAATATTGAGTTTCAACTCTTAGACATTATCTTATTCTCTGCAAACTTCAGCATTAATCTTCTTCGAATCGAATCTAACATGGATATTATATGAAGTTGTCGTTCTTCAAGAATCTATGAGTTGAAACTCTCAGCTATTGTGGAGAAGACACGATCATATATTTGTCTAGGAAAGTGAACATTCACCCAGTATTCAAGAGGTACACCCGCTAAGAATTTGGTCACTTATTGGCTTCAAAGTTTGAAAAAAATTCGTACTCTGTCTGAAACTTCTTGTAGATTGGTGCATAAACAAGCTTTTTTAACTTTTAAGGATGAATGGATATCTACGATCGTTACTGGATATAATTGCTATCAAGTTGAGCTTCAAATGCCAATAACAATAAGAATGGAAATAATCTGAAAAGACAGTTGGAATTGACTTCAATAATTTAGAATGCCTATCAGATACAAATATGTAGATTATGTCCTCAACTACAATGGCTTTGAGGTATTGTATGAATCAATGTCAGTTATCATCACTCTTAGAATCAAATATTGCGACTCTGGTAGCTCTGCGATAACAGAAATGCAACTGTGATCGTAGTACTCATTATACACATGCTAGTGTATTTTTTTATGAACTGCAATGAAGTTATTGACATTTAGAGAAAATAATATATCACGTGGTGTTATATAGAAGGTTAGAAATGCAAAAGAAATAAAAAGTAAAAACATGCAATCATCAACATTCAGCCCCATCGTAGCAAGCATACAACATTTATGTTTGGCATTAAGAAAGATTCCATCCAAAAAAAATACAGAGGACAGCAGAAGTAAAACTCTCGAATGCAATCACCAAAAGATATGAATAGTCATGAGAACTTGTGATTTTCAGAATGAGTTTCTAATACAATATAACTATTTGGGTTGCTCTCCCTCAATTGCTCAATGTTAAATATTAAGTGATGGTAAAATAGGGAGTCATCACCATATATCTTTTTTAAAGTCAATTCTATCCTAATATATACATAATAATAACTTAGTGGCCTATCATAATAATTTCTAAAGCTTTCACAATATATTTCGGCATCACAAATGGATTGTCTCGAATCTCTTACTTTATCAACTTACTCGTGAAATGACAACTTTTGATATCTTTGCATGCAACACCACAAGTATGAATATTTTCAATTTTTTTAATCATGAAAAATCCATTCATTTTTAGCATAATAGAAGAAATAAACCTCCATTTGCAATCAGTATCTTTTTTCTTAATGCACTCAATAGTAACTCTACTGCTATCATTCTACACTAATTTAACAAGCCTCAATATAGTACATGAAATGTTTCTTCCCGAATTCAACAGCTCCACCTTCAAAGATCTGACTAACCTTCCTAAATGCATAAAATTATATGATAGACTTCAAAATTGTTCTACTCGATTCACTACGGACGTCACAACAATCTATTAAACTCCTCCTTGTGTAACGGTCCCTACACGAAGCTTAAGATCAGTCTGATAAATCCTAGATAAAACATAATCTTCCTTATTTTTCTAAAAATTTTGACAGCACCTCCCCTAAAGTTTTACATTTTTCTATAATACAAGATATAAAATTTGGTTCACAATAACTTACTTATTCCAAATAGTAATTTCGGCCCTCTATGCTTACTTATTATCGGGTATATATGCCTCAAAACACAATTCATATCCTTATTACATGCTTCCACCAGTGTAACTCAGTGATACTTGACATCAACAAAAAAGAAAAATTGGCTCCATGCACATCATCATCAAGTAAAACCACTGAGCTAAGTTTCCAAAATATTACATATACCATACATCTCTAGTCCCAAAGGTCACAAAAGACAAGTTACCTCAACAAGTTTTTATACATGCATTTACAACTAGAAGAGTGTCTAAATAAAGCATATATATTAGGAGAGCTAATATAAGCAAAACATGAAAGAGTATGATGTTTGACCCATCAATTAATTCTTTGAGCTAAGCTTGTCCCTTACCTTTATCCAAGCTTGAAATACAAAGAAGAAGAAAAAATGTGAGCTCGACGACTCAGTGAGTAAACTATATAAAATAACTCAGGATTATTATTGTTATTATTATACATGGACGTCACCGTTGCTAACTAGATGTCTCAACTACTATAAATCTCCTTTGTATCAACTCTAATTATCTCCCTTTATATAACTACAAGTTCAACTCATAAGTGGGTATATTCTCTGTGTAGTTGATAACCTCATTTAGATATTTAAGATACTTACAACTATCTTATTGTACAAAGTTAGTCGGACAACATGTAATAGTATTTAGCATATGTAACCAATACATAAATGGTACATGGAAATGTGGTTAAACAACCACTCCGTTAATGTATACTATCATAGTCGAAAATACATAATAATATTGATAATCATACATGGTTCATGGAAAAGATTTAATTTCCCCGTCTTCCCCCTGCTGGCTCCCTCCCGGCCCCTTCCTCCTCGTAATTTCATATACGTATAACACTGACAAATGACCACCTCTTCCCCCTCCTATCGGCCCGCCCGGCCCCTTCCTCCTTATAGCAATATACATATATATAACGATTGACCACCATCTTCCCCCTCCTACCAGCTCCCGTCGGCTCCTTCCTCCTTAATTACATAAAGCAAAATATATAGATGCACGTATAATAGATCACCTCCCCTCCCCCCCCCCCCCCCCCCCGGCTCCCGCCGACCCCTTCCTCTGGGTAAAGGAACATAGCGCATATCACAAATCACCATACATAGAAGCACGTGATACATACATCATATGTCATAAAGTGTTATAGTAATTCACTGATTTCATATGCATATATGTGCATGTACAATTTATACCACATCAAGAGATTAACAATCATTATATCTTTTTATTTGTAAATTGCAGTTAAGTCATACTCATCTCCTACATGAGTTGGGCTTACGATATTACATATTGCCATCTCTTTCTGAAAGGTTGCCAATATATCATAACACTTAGGAAATTAACCTCGTATCAAAACTAGTTCCATTACCGAAATTATTAAGGAATCATATATTTGCTACCTCTAACGTTTGACTACCTATTAACGTGAAGATTCTCACTCTTAGGGATAAAATAATATAGCTATGTAATCCTAAATTTACCTCAATATTACATGGAATTTATCTCCAAGTTCCGCTTAATTTCTCATTGATTTCATACTTTATTTATTCGAAGACTAGCAATATCAGGATTAAATTTTTAGATAGGATAGTTTACTCACAAGTTTCCGACGAGTTTTCTGGTGAGAATTTTGTTTGAGTCCTCTCCTGACGTGTGATCCTATTCATGAATAGTATTATGGTTAATACTTGGTGTTAAATAAAATCAAATTCAAAGGGAGAAAGAAGGAAAAATCTATTCTATAATTAGCTAAATTCAGATCTAAGGATTTGACCTATGCTCAGCCCTAGGATTGACGATCTGTTGCTTGGCAAAATTCTGAATTTCAGTCTTCGCGCACCCCTAATAACAACCCCAACCCTAAATTCCTCCTCCCCCTACTGACAACTGCCCCCATGGCCTGGCCACAGGGCGCGCCGCCCAGGTCGGCCGCCTCCCGGCATGGTCCCCCCTGCGCACGTTGGTGTGGCTACCCTGGGCACGCCCTGGTGCCGCGCGGCTAGAGATGGGCAGAGAAAAAGAGAGAGGATGAGAGAGAAAGAGAGAGAGAGAGGAGAAAAGAAAGGAAGGGAGGAGAAGATTTGTTACCTGGATGAATGAGGAAGATGGAGAGTTGGGGTGAGTTATGTCTTCAGTGGATGGTGAGGGAGAAGAAAGTATTAGGGCTGAGAGGTAACTACAGCTAAATTAGATTTGGGGGGTAAGAATATGCTTAAGTATTTAATTTCTTTTATTTATGGTTTTATTTTATTTTTCTAATTAGTCATAGGATGCCACCTTTCCAATACTATTCCCCATAATCAACTAAATTCATATCTAAAGATTTGACCTGTGCTCAGCCCTAGGATTGACGATCTATTGCTTGGCAAAATTCTGAATTTCAGTCTTCACGCGCCCCTAACGACAACCCCCAACGCTACCTTCCTCCTCCCCCTACTAACAGCCACCCCCTCTGGCTTGACCGCCGCGCGGCACCGCCCAGGTCGGTCGCTGGCCGGCCTGGTCCCCCCTGCGCGCGCTGGTCTGGCCGCCCTAGGCCTGTCCTGGTGCTGCGCGGCTGGAAATAGGCAGAGAGAAAGAGAGAGGGTGAGAGAGAGACAGTGAAAGGAGAAAAGAAAGGACGAGAGGAGAAGATTTGTTACCTGGATGAATATGGAAGATGGAGAGCTGGGGTGAGTTATGTCTGCAGTGGATGGTGAGGGAGAAGAAAGTATTAGGGGTGAGGGATAACTAGGACTGAATTTGATTTGGGGGGTAGGAATATGCTTAAGTATTTAATTTCTTTTATTTATGATTTTATTTTTTATTTTCTAATTATTCATGGGATGCCACCTTTCCAATACTATTCTCCATACACCTCCTATTCTTGCCACCTCATCATTACCCCTATCCAATGCTCTCCAACACATCACTAAATTAACTAATTTTATTATTATTATTATTATTATTATTATTATTATTATTATTTATGTTAATAAAAATAAAAAATTATATGTATGGGTGTGGTCACATGTATGAGTATCCATAGGGATGGAATACTAGTATATGTATTTTGCTATAAAGGCTCCCTCTCTCCCCTATACATATATAAGTATATATGTATATACAAGTAGAATTATTCTATCAATAATACATGCAATAAGCTATCCCCTTCCCAAATACAGTTATAGGAAAAATGTGGGCAGGCATGCTATAATATTCCCATATTAAATTTCATTTTTTCTATTCATTTCAGTTTCTTTATTAAACCTATATGAATTGAGAATAACACGAAATAAAATAATAAAAAATTATATAAAAAACAAAGTTTTTTATGTTTCATGCATGTTTTTACTTTTTACTACTACTGTTTTTTTCTCATTATCTTGATCCAATTTTTTTCCTTTATATTTTCAATGTAGTAGAATTAGGAATTTTATAACTGTAGATATGTTCAACAGAAAATTCTTTATAAATTACAAATATTTAGTTAAAATTTTGTTGTGGATGATTTTTTCCTAACTTAGAAGTAAAAAGGGGGTATTTTGGTCAATTTGATTGTTAGGCGGGATGTTTGATTTTTTTGGTGCCCATACTCTGCCACCATTATATGGCATATATTCGGTCACGTCACCACCGGCTGAGAAACTCTCTCAGCTGTCGGCTGAGGTACAGTAACCCCACACACATATATATATATATATATATATATATATATATATATATATATATATATATATATATAATATATATATATATATATATATACACACATATACTTACTAAATCAAATATAGATATGCATACCTATTACATTGGCAGGAATTTTCTCATGAAATACCATTATACACATATACATATCCACCACATCCATTTATACATACGCAAATATCCATATGCTTGTATTCATAATTATGCAACATCATTTGACTTTTAAATTTTTTCCAACAAATTTTTTATAAAAATCCATAATCATACACATTTAATTCGATCGCCAGCTCCGATATTCTGTATAATTCTTTAATCAAGAATTATTAGAGTATTAAATCGAGATTTTAATAAGCAGGGTGTTACACACAGACCTCTCATCAGTTTCACCAGAATTTATCCTAACTCTTGATGTTTGATCCACCGTGAGTTTGAGGGAGGGTGTTAGATACTTTTACCTTTAGATATCTTTATCCTATTGTTAAATGCCCTTATTTTTAGATACTATTATCTTACTTTATCTTACTACTCGTTTTCTTATCTATCTACTCTCTTGTATGTATAAATTGATGTAATTGCTTTATGAATAAATGTATTGAAACTTCTTCTCCAAATTATCATATTCGATAAGAAAAATCAAATAAAATCAGATACGAAAAAAAAAATCAGATATGAGGTGAAAACATATTTGATTACAATAGCTATCAAATATTATTATGTCATCATTCATCATAAGTAAAATTAACTATCGATTTCACTTATCCTAATATTCGAATATTCGGAAAGATTGATCTAACATAAATGAGCTAATACAACAAGTTACTAGTTTTCAAACGGGGCTCTCAAATAATAAATTAGGGGAAGACTTTGAGAAGAAAAATCCAAAGAGTCGACACAGATTCTTTTTCTCCAAGTCCATGGTATGAACTGAACTGTGCTGCGCCTCTCCAGAGAACTCTCTCTACTGGGCCTAACCAGAGCCCCCACAACCCCCCTCTCACTCGCGAGTCTGCACTGCAGTCCCAATCTGCAGTATTTGTCAAACATGGGCGTCAAATACTTTTCCCACACAAAAAACACAAGTCACGGTACAGTTGTCCATGTGTTTTAAACTTCAACAAACCACATTAATTCTCCTGCAAAGCTTCATGCACTCTCAACTGCGATCGCCCACTCGAACACCCTTCCACGGATTGGTAGGGTCTAGTTCTACAGTGGGACCCGTGACATTGAGGTCGTGTCGGTGAACGCAGTGCCGTGAGGTGTCGCTGTGATGGCGGCGACGTCAGCTGTCGGTGTCTCTCCCGCGAAAAAGCAGGAACTTCCGGGAACGGGAAGGCAAGTAGCATGGGGAAAATGTCCGTCCAATGGTAGGTCGACACATGTCCTTTCACTGTCGAGGCTGATCGCTTCGCTTCACGTGAAGGGCGCTGGTCCTTGATCTTGATCCCGATCACCAACGTACCTCTCGCTTATGTATCCAACTCTCTTCTCCTATTGGCTCACTGGTGCTCCAATCATCTTATTGCCCCTCCAGGCTCCAGTATCGCTCACTAGTAAGTTCCGGGACCCCGTTCTTGGATTGCAATTTGCAAGAGATCGACTTGTTGCTGTTCATTTTCAACTTTTTTTTTTTTTTTTTAAAATACTCCCCCAGGAGGCAAATATAGTAATAAATCTTTTATGCATTATGGTATTAATATTTTTAGACAATATAATTTTTTCATACTCACCTTGTTAGTTTACTCAAGGCCACACCAAACACTCAAAATAAGTGAGGCTCATATCAAATAAATACTGGTGACATGCAGAGGAGTTCACTTGCTTTAGTCTTGAATTTGCCAGTGGTAAATACCACGCGCGTATTGATTTTTTTTTTTTCCTCTGGACAAACAAGTATGTTTAAAGTGAGTAAAATATTACAAACAAAATATTGTACAGTAAATCCAATTTGCGATTGAGGCTACTTAGAGAGTAAACTTTCCAATTGCAGTGGTATATTGGTACATCGATGACCTATGATCCATTCTTGATGAAGCTAACTAAAATTCTAGGCCTAGTTGCTCGAATTGAGATGAGCACAATTCGATGATAGTCTATATATAATCAAAGAACCCAAACAATAATAATGAATGGTTGTGATCAAGTGGCTGGACTCTCTTGCTCTAACCTTACATTAGACAGACACTACTCTTAGGGGACCACCTGTATTTCATCCTCATGCAGTACGACTGTCACTTATTATACGTGGTCATAAGTATGTGATTCAAACAGATAGCTAGTATTGTACAAGTACCTCACTACTAAATATAAATTTCACCACCATTCTTTGCTATAACGTCGTGAGAAGACGGAGTCAACATTTATTAAAAATAAAACGAGGAAGAAGTAATCAAAACTGTCCACACGTGGGCAGCTGATTATGGTTGGCTGTGCCATTTGAGAAGCAGGGGCGGCTCAACCTCTAGGCGAATGAGGCAGTCGCCAGGGCCCCAAATATAATGGGGCCTCCAAAATTATAATGTAAATTACTAAAATAAGAAATATAAAATATAGAAGATATTTTTTGTTCGTTCAATTGGGCGTGCCGGAGTGGTTATCGAACATGACTAGAAATTGTGTGGGCTTTGCCTGCGTGAGTTCGAATCCTGTCAACATGAGTCTCTTCCACTTTCTCAAGCTAATATCCTTCACTCCCTATAACTATTTAATTATAATTAAAGAGGAGTCTTTTCCACTTTCTCAGCTGTCAACTACTCTATAGAAAAAAATACGTTAGTAAAACTTGAATACAAAAACATGACTAAAAATTTTACATCTCAAAAAACTAGAAGAATAGTTTTTCAATAAAATATTGATTAAATAACATATTAGTTAAAATTAATTACTTTTTTAAAGTATATTTTAAAAGGGCCCATTTGAAATTTTCGCCTAAGGCCTCCCTAAAAATTGAGCCGCTCCTGTTGAGAAGGAAGGTAAAGTTACAGTTGGATGAATAGCTAAGGGAATTCGGAAAACATGATCTAATAATTAAAATTCTTGTCATTACATCAAAATTATAAAATTATAGTAAAAATCGAGAGTAATATATTTGTATCGTAACACACTACTACAAATGTTAAGCGACGGCACTTACAACATCATTTTAGTAAACAAACGACGCTATATATGGAACATAGACAATCTCATAATTACTTGTAATTGAGGTCACATGTGGGGCAACTTTTGCATCAGTTATAAAAAATCGATGCTAAATGATGAATGTAGGTCCCACATTTTCTGGTCATAGTCAACTACCTATGGTTGACTAGATTTCGCGACGGTTCTTTATCACAACCGAAGCGAAAACCAAATGTTTTGGCATCGGTTCCAAAACAGAACTGACGCGAAAAGTAGGGCCTCGACTTTTTGCGTTGGTTCTTTAAAGGAACCAACGTGAAAAGTCAGTCTTTTTGCTTAGGTTCTGCTATAAAACCGACGTTATAGGTCTGCGTCCTAAATGTCCCGACCCCCCCCCCCCAACTTCAAAGAGCTCACACACCCTAATTCTCTTGCTCTCTCCCTCACGACGCCCAGATCTCCCCCCTTCGCTGGCCTCTGCTACCTTGATCTCCCCCTCGTCGCCCTCATTCTCGCGGACAACAAGTCCCTCGCCACCTTCTTGTCGTACTCGCTTTTCTTCCTGACCTCGCAACCTTGTTTTCCCCCTCGTTGCCTCGTCCTCGCTGACAACGAGGCCCTAGCTGCCTTGTTCTCTCTCTTTCCGCGCGTCTTGATCTCTCCTCTCGGGAAAACCCCCACCTTTGAGGCCTCGTCGTCGTCTCTCTCGGCCACGAAAGGGCCTCCGCCTACCTGATCTACCTCATCGTCAGCCTGACTACCTCGCCACCCTAATCTCCTCGCTACGTTGATCTCTTCGCCCATGAACGAGCTCTCCTTCCCCACGGCTTCGAGGTAATCAATACATACTTTTTAAAAATTCCTTCATTTGACTATATTGTGCTTCATATTAGAGTGAATTAAGAGTGGTCCTAACTTGTTTGTAAATTATTTCTTAGTGGTCCCAATTCCAGCATGTGTAGTGTTTTTACGTTGGTTATTTATTAACTGACATTTAAAACTCGACTTTTTATATTGTAGTGGGCACAAAAATTAAGTATAAGTGGTCCTAAATTGCAAATGTGAGTTGACTTATATATGTATTTTTACCTAGGTCATTTGATAATCGATGTTAAAAACTTGAATTTTTATATTGTAGTGGGCACACAAATTAACTATGTTTACTTTTTAATTTCATATTATGTATATTGTAAATAATTCATTTTATTATTTTTTATGGTCATACTAGATAAAGATGGATTAAAAATGAATGATTGCTAATATCTTAAGTCCGGAAACTTGGAATGGTGTAGAAAAGTTTATCAAGTTTGCTACTGAGAATGCCGACAATCATAATCGTATTAAGTATCCTTGCATAAGATATGCTCGTGTTGATAAAGTTATGATTGAAATGTTAAGATATCACTTATTCATCAATAAGATTGATGAAGGTTATACAAGATGGATATGGCACGATGAGAATGCAAGAGAAGATACACATTTTAATTTAGATAAAAAAGTAATGATAGAAGAGAATAAGTTGACTATAATGAGAACGCTAAGTTAGAAGACATGGTGCATGATGTAGAAGAAAACTTGTTGATCACCCCAAAATATTAGATAGCTTGAAGAATAATACAGAAATACTTTTATATATCAGTTGTTCTAAATTTACTAGGTTATCTGCAGTGTTGAGATTGTATAATTTGAAAGTGAAAAATGAGTGGAGCGATCAAAGTTTTACGGCCTTACTCTAACTTTTTAAAGATATGCTTCTTGAAGATAATGAACTTTCGAATCGTGCGTACGAGGCAAAGAAGATCTTGTACTTTATGAGTATGGAATATGAGAGGATACACGCTTACCCTAATGATTGCCCAGTTTGGATCCAGAAATAAAATAGGCAGGTCTATCATTTCTGTTTATATTAAGTAAGTCATTAATCTTTATTAATTTTTTGGAATTTAATATATTTTTATTTTATAATTGATATATTTGTGATATTTTTTAGGTTTTTGTTTAACTTGTGTATGAAAGAGGGGATAACTCAAAATTATGATATTATTTGCCCAACTTTTACCGCTGTCGTCATAGGTACAAAGGCTAGTAATACAGTTACAAAGGCAAATATATCGCAAACACAATGTAAGAATGCACACTCAGGTGTTTGTTTTTGTGCCACATAATACAGGGTAACTAATTCATATTTTATAATAAAATTCAATTGTTATTTTTATTTAATTATTTTTTATATGAATTTCTTTTATAGATCACAATGGATATTATGAGTGGTTGACCCCCACAAGTATGTTGTATATTAGTTATGTTCATTGTGGGGGCAATATGCGAGTTCATATTAAAACCGTGATTAATATGTGAATGTCTAATACTTGTCTTTTTTCTATTAAAAAAATTTAATCTCTATTAATATTTGAGTATTTAATATTCAAATTTTGAAAGGGCCCCCTCCATGTTCATTTCAACAAGTAAAATTCAAAGTATACGACCTTCACAGAAGCCAAAATGAAATATTATTAAGGTTTTTTTATTTAGTATTTAGTATTTTTTTTAAATTAATAATATTTAAACTATTTATGTATTAATATATTCTTAATGTTTCTTGTAGTGTCCTCCTCAGCCCGATAGTATTCAGTGTAGATACTACATTATACAGATGATGCAAGATATTATCTACTTTCGTTTGAATGTTATTCCAACTGAGATATAATTCTCTACGTCCAATTTTTTTTGGTATTAATTGTAACAAAAATATTTTAATATTTTTTCAGTTCAATTCTGGCAAAATATATACAAAATATGAAATAAATGAAATTCAGGAGGAGTGTGTGGATATTTGTATAAACCATTTTAATAGTAAGTAAATTTTGTTAATACTTTAGTTTCTAAACCATTTAAGTTGTATACTTAGGATAAATTTCTCTCATTCTAATTACAAATTATCTCTTAAGAGGAAATATACAATTGTTATTGTATAGACAATTTTCAGAGTAGTAGATATGTTGTTGTACATATAATCTATAATGATGTTAAGTAAAACAGCTTCACTCTTATTGGTGCATGTTCAATTTGATGTATATTGTTTTAGTATTGGATTTGTACTCGAATAGATGTGTGTGTAGGGGGGGCAAGGTGAGGGGGTTACTTTACCTCAGCCGCCAGCTGAGAGAGTTTCTCAGCCTACGGGACGTAACAACATAATAGCCACGAATTTGTCATTAATTTTGGTGAACAAAAACAAAAAAATTCCCGCCCAAATAAGCCATCAGTTACTTCAACAATCGTTTTGAATAAAATATCCTCCCTCACAATTTTTTACTGTATGTAAAACCTTTCCTTCCAAAAAAAATTACAGACCTGAAATTTTCAGTTTATCAATCTGAAAAATTTAGTGTTATTGATTCCTAATTTTTCAGTCATTTTCGTTTAAAAATTTGTTTTTTTAAAAGAAATATCTGATCAATATGGCACCCAAGAAATCATCAGCGGAAAAAGGTAAAGGGAAAACCTAGAAAAAAAATTTTGGGGTTCTGTAAACGTTAATAGTTAGATTTTTTTTAGTTTTGATTTCTATTTTTTTGTTTTTTAAAGAAAATTCCCTATTTTAATTTAACTTCAATTAAAACTCTCTGATGAGCTAAATTTTTCCAGAAAAAATTTTTTCTTAAATTTTTGTAAATTTATGCGATTTAAAACAATATTTTATAATTTTTTACACTGAAGCTTTAATTCAAGTCACAGTTTAAGATAAAAATAAAATAGAAATTAACGATCTTATTAGAGATTTATTTTTTTTAAAATTTTTAATTTTAACACAACGACCAAGGTCACCGTGATTTTTTCATTCCCTTTTTCGTCGACTTGAGTCGCAGTTATTTATATTAGCGACTTAGGTTTATGCGACCTTGGTCGTAATCTTTAAAAAATATTTTTAAAAAATTATTAACATCCATTTGGTTTTTAAGATTATTATTTTTGAAAACTTTGTGACTGATGTCGCAATATTACTGTCCTTTTTCTCTTTCTTGGGGGTTTGGTCGCAGTCTGTTCTACTAAGTTAGCCTAATAGGATATTGCAACCCTGATCGCAGTATGATAATACAAAGGCCCCAATTGGTAAATTAATTGGGTTAATTAGAAAATTGCGTCCTCTATCGCAGTGTAATATAACAGTGCGACCTTAGTCACAGTATTTTATGTTCTACTAAGTTAGCTTAATAAGACACTATGACACTGGTCACAGTATAATGAAACAAAGGACCTCATTAGTTAATTATTTGGTTTAACTAGAAAATTGCTACCACTGTCACAGTGTAATATAACAGTGCGACCTTTATCGGA
Organism: Agave tequilana; assembly: GCA_038442645.1. NCBI lineage: Eukaryota > Viridiplantae > Streptophyta > Magnoliopsida > Asparagales > Asparagaceae > Agave > Agave tequilana. The sequence goes on from JAVJIF010015543.1 coordinate 54,832, forward strand.
GTGTTTTATAGTTTATTAAAGACTGTTGCGACCAAGGTCGCGGTCTTTTTTTTCAAATTTTATTTAAAAGTACTGCGACTTTGATTTTTATACTAATGTTATTAATGTTTCTGCATCTATAGATAAGAAAGAACTGAAGGTTCGTCCTATGAGATTGAGCCTAAAGTCAATGTGCAACTAAATAAAAAGAAATAATTGAAAATCACACGTCTAAACTATAATAAATAAAACTGCAACTAAGGTCGCAGATGTAAAGATAGTTGTAACTTCTGGATAAAAAACTACGACCATAGTCATAGTTCTTAGTATACCAGGTTTTTAAAAAATATATATGTATAATAACTGAGAAAAATTGTCATTAATATATATTGCGACCTTAAATCGCAGCTCTTACAATTTAGTGTATAAAAAAAAACTAATTGAAAATCACACGTATGAACTATAATAAATAGGACTGCAACTAAGGTCGCAGTTGTAAAGATAGCTTTGACCACTGGAAAAATTATTTTAACTGTAGTCACAGTTCTTACAATTCAGCGTATTAAATTAATAACTGCGACTGAGATCGCAATTTATAAAACTATGAAATTGTTACTGAAAAAAGACTTTAGTAAGAGTGATTATTGTTCTGTAAAACAAAATCTAGATTGCAGTTCTATATACGTTACGCAAAATTTTTACATATAAGAAATTGCGGAAAATAAAGAATAAAATAAAAACCTCTTGTTCAGCATCCAAAGATCTCAACCCTTCAAGATTTTCAATATTCTGTGAGAAAGTTGAACAAGATGATATATAATTCTTATTTAGATCGGGAGATAGAGATCGAAAACGACAGCGACCTGAATTGGTAGGAGAAGTGTTCGGACATTAAAATATAAAAGGAGATTTAGGTCTGCAAAGTAAAAAAGAAAAAGAAAAAATCTGATCCGGATACCGCTATTTTTAGAAAAAAAAATTTATGGCAGGAAAAGGAAAACCTAAATCTGATAACGAGCGGAAAACAAAATAGGAAAAAAATAATAATAAACAATAGCGGGACAAGTACCTTTTTACCGCGGGGCATTTAGTAATTCACTTATTCTAATAGACGGGCTGCAACTTATTGGTGTGACAAATAATGTGCCACGTCACCGCAGGCTAAGAGGGACTCTCAACTGTCGACTAATATACATATTTCTGGTGTGTCTGTGTGTGTGTCTATATATATATATATATATATATATATATATATATATATATATATATATATATATATATATATATATATATATATATATATATATAATATATATATATATAGGGGTTACTGTACCTCAGCCTGCAGGCTGAGAGAGTTTCTCAGCCGGCGGGACGTGGCTGAATATATGCCACACATCGGCCGTAGTGTGTTGGCGCCAAAAAAAATCAAAAAAATCCCGCCTAAACAATCGTGAAAAAAATTGACAAAAATACCCCTTTTTTAATTCTAAACTGGAGAATAAAGTCATGAACAAACAAAATTTCAGTTGAATATATCTACAGTTATAAAATTCGTAATTTTAATACATCGAAAAATATAATTAAAAAATTGGATCAATATAATGTAAAATAAGCAGAAGCATTGAAAATTTAAAAAACATGCCATGGTCGCAGACTTAATACAATATAACAACTGCGACACAGTCGCAGTCACTAGTCGCACTCATAGAATAACAAAATGTTTTTATGCGACCTAATACAATATAATTTCAATTTTATATGACAACTGCGACACAGTCACAGTCACTAGTCGCAGTCATTGTATAACAAAACTTCTTTATATAACGTCTGCGACCCTAGTCGCATTCTATCGTACAACAATGCGACCTCCTTCAGTACTGCGACCAAAGTCGCAATCTTCTTTCCCATGCCTTATGTAAAAGATTTTTAATATGCGATTAGGGTGGATTAGCCATGCGACCCTGAGATCAATTCGCGTATATCAAATCTTATAAAAATTACTATATTAATTACACTGAATTAAATGAAGTAATTAATATTCTTTCTACCGTGATACAACAACAGTCTAGAAAAAGAGATGCACTAATGTTAATCTCGAAAAAGGAAAGATGTGCACCATACGTAATCTAAAGATATAGGCAAACAATTCTATAAAAAGTTAATTTCTACTTCAAGCATTAAACCTCTGGCAAAAAGAAACTCTTCGGATTCTCCCGCAATAAATCTTCAGTTAAATATTTAATTTTTTTTACCACTTCCTACCATACTCAACCCTCACCTGTAACAATTATTATTACTATTCATGTTCTTCCACAATATTGACCTTTATATAATGCTTGTAACTAATATATTATCTCATACCTGAAAACTATATTTTTGTTCTTCCTTTTCAATTTGATTTCAAAAACTTCCAAAAAAATAATTCATTCTTCAATCATGTCTTCCCCATCTTCTTCCTCTGAACACTTAGATTTCAACTTCAATCGTTCCCCCACCGGTCCTTTGTCTTCAGGATATTCTAGTGAATCTGATACCAGTCTGGACTTCATTCCTTTTGACTATCTCACTACATCAAATAATGTATTAACTGATCCTCCTATTCATGATGATAATGAAGTTTTAATGTGGGTTAGTGACGAAGACATTATTCCTCTGCCACTTGACGGAGACATGCTTGATGAAAGCATGTCCTCTGATGCTGTAGGCTCACTTCCTATCAACGGGTCAGACGAAGAGCTTGATAGAGACGATCCATTCTGGGAGTTCAACGGTGAAACAAAAAAACCTCAAAAACAGGAAGATGATGAGGAAATAAGTGATGAAGAGGAAGAGCAGAAGAATGAAGACGATGAATCTGCTTATGATGGGGATAATGACGAGGATTAGGATTTCCTGATCTTCTGATATTCAATTGTATTTTGTCTTCTTTTAAAAGCTTTTAATTCTATTTTTTTGTAAGGTCTCTTTCTCACTATATTAACTTATAAGCTCTTTTAATTACATATCCAAACTGCGACTGCTGCTCTTAAACACTGCGACCATAGTCGCACTCCTACTACGGATGCAATTTATGGTCGCAGTTAATCATTTATCAATTCCCAATGCGACTATGGTCGCAATAATGTACTGTTTTGGAGTTCAAAGTAATTTAAAGTTATAGTGTATTAACTTTTAAACTGTTTTGGATAACTGAACAGTCACCTAGGAAGTATACACAATTTTTGGGAAAAGGTAGAAAATAAGTTTGGGAGATATTCACGTGGTTTGAGAGCTTAAACCCTTTGGAATTCCGGGATTAAAATATATAAACGGTCATCAGCAAAGGATTACAAACATACTAAATTATTTTTGCTCAAACTCGTTACTCTCACTGTTCGGTCAATAGACTCAAAAAAATGTCTTCTCCACCGTCTTCACCGGAAAGAAGCCAATCATCTAATGATGATTGGATGTATAGTTCTGAAGATATGCCTCGCTACGGGTCAGAGGATGAGCTTGATACAGACGACCCGTTCTGGGAGTTCATTGATAAACCAAAATACAAACATGAAGAGGAAGAAAGCGAAGAGGAGAATGTCGCTGAAGAGGAGGAAGAGACGGAAAGCGATACAGAAGACGAAAGCATGACTCTTGACGACAAATCTGATTACGATGGTGATGACGAGGTTAGAAGTTTAAAAAATTGTATTTTGTATTTTTTAAATATATATAAATCTGTTTTCTAACGTTAATTGTGTGAATTACATTTTTTACTACTATGTCTTGGTTGAAATGCTGTACAATTGTTACAAATCTTCATTTTAAATATTTTACGCTAAACGAATATACTGCGACCATGGACGCAGTTAATAATTATATTACTTCACCCGTATAAATTTTTAAAGTGAAAGGTTGCGACTTTGGTCGCAGTTGCAGGACGCAGACTTAATAAATAAACTGCGACCTTGGTCGCAGTTGCTGGTTTTTAGTCTTAATCAACAACACTGCTACCTTGGTCGCAGTTGCTAACCGTAGTCTTAATAAAATACAATGCGACCTTGGTCGCAGTTGCTGGTTTTTGGACTTAATAAAATACACTGCGACCTTGGTCGCATTCGCTGGTCTTTATTTTTAATCAACAACAACAGTGCGACCTTGGTCGTAGTTGCTGGCCGCAGTCTTAAAAAAAATAATCTGCGACCTTCGTCGCAGCTGCTGGTCTTTAGTCTTAATCAACAACAACACTGCGACAAGGTGACACGTCACCGCAGAAGTTGCTTAGTCGCAGTCTTTAGTCGCAGTGTCGACCCTGGTCGCAGTTGTTTCTGTTTGCAATGTAGTCTTATGCGACCTTGGTCGCAGTGTCGTCTCTGGTCCAAGTTGTTTTGTTTGCAATGCATGACTGCGACCAACGTCGTAGTTTATTAAAAAACAATATGATTTTTATTTATGTCCAGGCATTTATCTCCAGGCATGTGAAAATGATACAAAACGCTCTCTTATACAATAAGATTGAGTGTTACAATACGGCAGTACAAAGAAGACTAAACATCAAAAGATGCTCTCTTATACAATAAGATTGAGTGTTATAATACAGCAGTACAAAGAAGACTAAACATCAAAAGAGCCCTTGTTGACTAAGAGCAGTGGTGTTATTGAGGTCTGGTCGCAGCAGAATCTCCGATTCCACCTGATCCTCCAAAGTGGCGGGATACGATCCTTCGTTGATGAACATCTCTTCCACCAGAAGGTTATCCAGTGAGCATGAAATTTCTCGATATCACTTCTGGGATAAGAGAGGAGGTTTTAAGACCTCACAGGGTATGCTACCCACCACTATATCCACCACATCCCCGCCGCCATACCCACTCTGACCATCCCTTACCAGCAAGCTTGACTGGTGCATCAAGTCCGAGGAGATCTTGGTGAGGGTTAAGTCCTCGTCAGGGATCATGACTTCTTCCTTGTAAACGACGAGGACCATGACTTCTTCCCTTGTGGACGATGAGGTCTATGACTTCTTCCCTTGTGGACGAACATCGACCAAGTTCGTCCATAGGGTCATCTTCATTCATGGAGGCAGGCCCCTGTTAGAGACTCTGAAGAAGGAGGAAATTCTCAGAGCAATTGCTCTCGAAAGAAAACAGTCTAATTATGGGCTGTTAAAGGGAGAGGGTGAGCCCTATTTATAGGTAGCCCATAATAACCATAATTAATGGTTCATTAATCAGAACCGTCGGCTTTAATGGTCTCCAACCGCCAGCGCCGGTTTGGCATTAAAAGACATTAACGCCTAAACACAATGAAGAGCCGACGCGTAGACAACGTAGACTTGACGTTTAAAGATCTCATAAAATCTTTATGACAGGCCGCGTCTCTCGGAGTGACTCCAAGTCGCGTCCCCTCAGCAAACTTTTCATTTTTCATTTAGATTCAAAAAATGACTTAATCCAAAACAACACTTAATAAAACAACACTGCGACCTTGGTCGCTATGCATGTTAATATAAAGGAAACACTTACTTAACGTACTGCGACCAAAGTCGCAGTCCATGTAATGCAACCCTAGATTGCAGTTGCTGGCCATCTTTATCAATAACAACACTGCGACCTTGGTCACAATTAACCATGTACACTGCGACCAAAGTCTCTGACTTCGCAGTTTAAATGTACACAGCGACCAAAGTCTCTGACTAAGGTCGCAGTTTAAATTAAACTATAAAGTAGAATTTTATCGCAGGCTGAAAAATTGATCTGAAAAGATTTTATATTTTCAGAAAAAATTTTATCGCAGGCTGAAAAGTAGAAACTAGATCTTTCATAAAAGAGGTAAGGAAATAGGGCGAAAAGTAATTTATATACAATAACCTAAATCCTATAAAGAGCGGCAAAAAAAAGAGGGAAAAATAATAATAAACAATAAGGAAAGTTATCGAAAAGGGGGTATTTGGTAATTTAACTTCTTCCTAAAAGCGGGTCGCAAGTCAGTGAGGTAACAAATTGAGCCACGTCACCGCAGGCTGACAAAGTACTCTCAGCCCGCAGGCTGATATACATTTTTCTCATATATATATATATATATATATATATATATATATATATATATATATATATATATATATATATATATATATATATATATATATATAGGGGTTACTGTACCTCAGCCGACGGCTGAGAGAGTTTGTCAGCCGGCGGTGACGTGGCCGAATATATGCCAAATATCGGCCGCAGAGTGTAGGCGCCAAAAAATTCCGCCTAAACAATCGTGAATCAAATTGACAAAAATACCCCTTTTTATTTCTAAACTGGCATAAACTCATCCACAAACAAAAATTACCTTAAAAAATTTCAGTTGAATATATCTACAGTTATAAAATTCGTAATTATACTACATAGAAAATATAATAGAAAAAATATTTGAATCAACATAATATAAAATAAGCAGAAGCGTTGAAAAGTAAAAAAACATGCCATAGTCGCAGACTTAATACAATATAACTTTCAATTTTATATGACGACTGCGACACTAGTCACAGTCATAGTGTAACAAAACTTTTTTATATCACGTCTGCGACCCTAGTCGCATTCCTATTTTATATCACGTCTGCGACCCTAGTCGCATTCCTGTTTTATATCACGTCTGCGACCCTAGTCGCATTCCTTTTTTAAATCACGTCTGCGACTCTAGTCGCATTCCTTTTTTATATCACGTCTGCGACCCTAGTCGCATTCCTTCTTTATATCACGTCTGCGACCCTAGTCGCATTCCTTTTTCCATTAAAAATAACAGACGAAACATGCTATCGTACAGCACTGCGACCTCCTTCAGCACTACGATCAAAGTCGCAATCTTTTTTCGCATGCCTTATGAAAAAGATTTTTTATAATTTTACAAAGTAGATTAGCCATGCGATCCTGAGATCAGTTCGCGTATATCACATCTTATAAAAATACTATATTAATTACACTGAATTAAATGAAGTAATTAATATTCTATCTACCGTGATACAATAACAAGTCTAGAAAAAAGAGATGCACTAATGTTTATCTCGATAAAGGAAAGATGTGCACCATACGTAATCTAAAGATATAGGCAAAACATTCTATGAAAAGTTAAATTGTACTTCACGTAATAAACCTCTGAAAAAAGGAACTCTTCGGATTCTCCCGCAATAACTCTTCAATTAAATATTTAATTTTTTTACCACTTCTTACCATACTCAACCGTCACCTGTAACAATTAATATTACTATTCATTTTCTTTCACATTATTGACCTTTATATAGTGCTTGTAACTAATATATTATCTCATACCTAAAAACTATATTTTTACTCTTCCTTTTCAATTTGATTTCAAAAACTTCCAGAAAACAATTCATTCTTGAATCATGTCTTCCCCATCTTCTTCCTCTGAACACTTAGATTTCAACTTCAATCATTCCCCCACCGGTCCTTTTTCTTCAGGGTATTCTAGTGAATCTGATACCAGTCTGGACTTCACTCCTTTTGACTATCTCACTACATTAAATAATATATTAACTGATCCTCCTATTCATGAGGATGATGAAGTTTTCATGTGGGTTAGTGAGGAGGACATTATTCCTCTGCCAATTGACGGAGACATGCTTGATGAAAGCATGTCCTCTGATGCTATAGGCTCGCTTTCTCCCAACGGATCGGACGAAGAGCTTGATAGAGACGATCCATTTTGAGAGTTTATCGATGAACCAAAAAAACCTCAAAAAAGGAAGATGATGAGGAAATAAGTGATGAACTGGAAGACCAAGAGAATGAAGACGACGAATCTGCTTATGATGGTGATGATGACGAGGAATAGGATTTCCTGATCTTCTGATATTCAACGTTATTTTGTCTTCTTTTAAAAGCTTTTAATGCTCTTTTTTTGTAAGGTCTCTTTCTCACCATATTATGTTATAAATAAAATTTACTTCTATCTGTAAAATAATCTTTCATATTTTTAAAAGACATATAAAGTATACCGTATAGGTATTAATTCTGCATCTTATCTGCGATAATGGTCGCAATACTCATTTAATAATTACATATGAAACTGCGACCACGGTCGCTGTCCAGCCATAAACAGTTTGATCATTAAACTATATAAACAGATAATACTGCATGATCATCGCAATCCTCTCAAATCAGTATATTTCACTGTATATTTCACCGTATATCAAAAATTAGAAAATTGCGACTGCTGTTCTTAAACACTGCGACCATAGTCGCAGTCGTACTTCGCAAGCAATAAGTGAAAAAAAAATTCGTAGTTTACATTTAACTTAGCAATAAGCAAAAACATATAAAAACCATATGTAAACTGCGACTATAGAATCTGTCCTTAGTCACCGTTATTACATTTAACTTAGCAAACAAATCATCTAAAAAAAATGCTGTCGTGAGTACTGCGACCATAGTCGCAGTCCTTGATCGCATGCTATATGTAAAAAACCAATTTAATAGTTCATAGGCGGATCAGACAACAGTCACAATGAAGAACAAAAATAAAATAATACGTAAACTGCGATTATACTATCAGTTATTAGTCACCGTTATTACATTTAACCAAGCAAAAAAAAACGTCAACGACTTGCTCTCGTTAAGCAGTGCGATCATAGTCGCAGTCCTGTCCGAATTCAATATGTAAAAAAAATAATAATTTATAAATTACATGCGAAAAAAATAAACTGCGACTATATTAAAAATCATTAAATTTCAAATCAGATAACAAAAAAAAAGTAAAGAAGCATTCAAATTAGTTTCGTAATTTGATAAAAAAATATAGACAGTTTGGCCGCAGTTATAAAAGATAATTGTGACAAAATTGAATAACGTCAGAAAATATAAAAATATAATAAACTATACAGAACCACTGTCTTTTACCGCAGGGGTATTTAGTAATTTCAACTGTTTCAATAGGCGGGGCGTCCTTTCTAGTGTGGCTAATAATGTGCCACGTGACCGCAGGCTGAGAGGGTCTCTCAGCCGTCGGCTGATATACATTTTTCTCATATATATATATATATATATGTGTATGTGTGTGTGTGTGTGTGTGTATGTATGTATATATGTATATATATGTATGTATATATGCATGTATATATATGTATGTATATATGTATGTATATGTATGTATATATGTATGTATATATATATATATATCTGTGTGTGTGGTGTGTGTGTGTGTGTGTGTGTATGTATATGTATGTGTGTGTGTGTGTATGGGTAAACTGTTCCTAGTAGATCTCCTTAGATTACAATCTGAGGACTCTTAAAACTCTAACATCCCAAAAAATTTCACGATCTGATCGCACATTATTAACTTCATATTTTAAGATGTATGCATATAAAAAATTAAGTGATTTCGGGTTCGTTTACTCTATTTTCTATGAATTCAAATATTAGCAGTTTTTTAAAAGTAGAACAAAATGGAACGATTAGATCAATAAGTAAATGAAATTCAAATTATTTGATTTTATATATGTGTATATCTTAGAACATGAAGATTATAATGTGCGATCGGAATGTAAAAAAAATCAGAATGTTGGGATTTTAAGCCTCCTCCTTAGATTGTAATCTAAGGAGACCTATTAGGAACACTTTACCCTATGTGTGTGTGCGCGCGCGCGCGCGTATATATTACATATATTTGATATGAATGTATATTTGGATATATTTTTTATGTATTAGATGAATTTACATTCTGGATATGTGTATAATGAGGATATGTGTTTCTGGTGAATGCAGAAGCCCGGATATGTATCAATGTATTCTGTTTGTTTTAATTGTAAATATATGTACAGTGTTATTTTGTGTAATTTTTAAAATTTATTAAAAAAAAGAAAAAGCGTCGGTTCCTATTAGAATGACTTGAAAGGCACTTTGCCTTTTGTGTCGGTTCTTAATGCAACCGACGCGAAACCACATAGTTTTTACATCTCCTGGATACGCTTTGGTTATAGGACCGACACTGTTTCTGTTTCGCGTCGGATTTAATCTGACGTGAATTCCCATTTTTTGTAGTAGCGACACGTCCTCACAGGTCAAGCGTTTGTTTTATAAGTAGAAACTTGAGCTCTACACAACGGGATTTTTTTTGCTTTTAAATTCGTCTTTTAAAAGCGTGCCTAGTGAGAATTGACCTGAGTTGCTACAATATTATATTAAAGTCTTAGCACCACAGTTTAGAAAGGGTTGAGAGTAATTTATTTATATTCTAATATTAATAAAATTAGTAGATCAATCAGCGAAAAGCTGAGAAACTATTCATATAGTCAAACTTAAAGATTTGAGCTTCAGTAATGTCTCATGATCTGCGAGACACGCTAGGCATTTAATGGTTCCTCCTTTCAGTCCAGATCTTGTTAAAAACAAGTGGAGATGAAGTAATGCCAAAATCATTGAGGATTACTCCCCAAGTCTCTCGACTGAAGGGGCATGTAAGAAGAAATTTGGAGGACTTCATTCTCATATTAAAAAAAATGGTTAAATAAGATCAGGTCCAAGATTCTGTTGGGTATCCTGCTTAACAAGAATCAATCTGACAACTAATCAAGATCACTGAGATATCAACAATCTAATTGGCCAGGTCGGCAAATATCAGGTGGGAGGTTTTCTGTTCAATAGAACGTTCCTTAATTTAAGAACCACCTTTCAATTTCCTTCCTTGGTTTAAGCACCAATTAGACTGAATCCAAGTCAGTCTCGATATACCGTAAAGTATATCCCCTGTATAAAGGACTTAATCCACTTATACAGTATCACTTAGACTGAATCTAAATCAATCTCGATATATTGTAAAATATATCCCCTGTATAAAGGACTTAATCCACTTATACAATATTTGAAGTGAGGTACGCTTAGAGCGAATCTCCTTAAGACAATTACGTCCCCCGCACCGGTGCTAACGGGATAATGGACGCTGGTCTCCCAAGATACAACACTTCTTCACGGTATTTGGATAGCACTACCAAATCATCGTACGGTCGAACCGTAGTCAACCAGTACCCACACAGGATTAGCAAAGCAGCGGTATAATCACAAATTTCAAATGAATATTTGTCTTATTCTTTTGGAGGAACACCCACTGTTAAGGATGTAGGAAGGTTGAAGAATTTGGTAGAATCTCCTTTAGGAAGGTGCTTCGGATTCCCACTTCACTCTGGAAGTCGCGGATTTCCACTTCGCTGGAAGTCGCTCTGGAAGTCGTGGATTCCCACTTCGCTGGAGCCCAGTTTAGAATTCAATTCAAAACTGTAGAGAGAGAGAGAGAGATTTTCTTGGAGTTGGTGTCTCTGAGAATGGAATTCTGGAGCGCTATTTATAGCGCTCCGGAAGGGCATTCTCGTCCGCCAAAAGTCAGCAGTTGCGACGGTTCGGACAGAACAGTCGCAACTGTTCAACCGCCCAACCGCTCTGTCGGTTTTCCGACAGCGGTTGGCGAACGGTTCGGATCCGTTCGCGCGGACACCCGTTGGCGGGTGGTTCGAATCCTTTCGCGGGCGGGCTGGACCTACGGACCCTGATTCAAAAAGAACCAGGTAGGGAACTCAGCCCAGGCCCGAGGCCCCAGGCCCAGGCCGAGGCCCCAGGCCCGAGCCACGAGCCACGGACCCGGACCCCCGGACCCGGACCCGAGCCCGGCCCGGCCGCCGCCGCCGCCAGCGGCGGCGCGCGTGCGCGCACGTACGTATGTACGTGCATAGTTCCCTCCTTTTCGCTCGCGAAAACTCCAAGTACCCAAAGGGCACACCCTTTGTTCTCATTTTCCTCTATTTATACCCCATAAGCTTCCATCACATGGCCAATGTGGGACTAAATGCTTGTAGCTAACTTTAGTCCCTTTTTGGCTTTGAATTAGGCAATCTTTGGACTTGAATATCTCATTCATTCAAAGTCGGAATTAACATGTGAATATACCACGTTCATCACCAATGGAAGGAGAACACACTCCAACCATCATCTGGTTGATTCGATCAACGGATCTTGCCATAATTCAACTCGAAGATTCACCTTTATATTCTTCAATTCCAACAATCCCCACAATGAATGGAGATTCAAGGAAATGACACACAAAGAGACTGACTCTATTGTGTAAGGTACTTTAGAAAAGAAACTGCATAAGGATAGGTGAACTAGGTCTTGAACCTTCCATAGTGAGAGCTTTATCGGACTTACTGGCTAATCAGTGAACTAGGTCTTGAACTGTTAGTCGTTAGTGTAAGCCAAGTCAACAAGCTTCACACAGTGACTTTCCAAATCAACTTTGGTTCTCTGTTGTGTCCGTTTTGGCCCTGGACATTCTTGGTTTCAGAGAGTATCTTTAGGGAATAACAGCCTCCATAGAGATTCCCAAAGAGCCGACCCAACTCTATACTCACATAGGTGATGGACCTATTAAGAGTAGTCTACTCTACTCCACTTGTTTAGTAACAAGATATAGGCATCATTAAAAGCATTTAAGCTTATCCTTAATCCACTTGTAGAAAAGCACTTATGTGCACCTTAGGAATGGATTGAGTCAAGCTCCCAAGTGCTTACTTGCTGAGTCAATCATAACTAGTTTTTCCTCTTGAACTTAGTCCGTGGGATCTCCAGTCGCTAAGTGAGGTTTCCATTAAGCTGACTCGGTAAGGTTAGGCTTTTAGACCCATTCCCCTCGATGCGCAGTTTATACGCTCTCCACTTAAACCTTTAGTAAGCGGATCCGCTAAATTATCCTTTGACGATACAAAGTCAATAGAGATAATTCCATTTGAGAGCAACTGCTTCACGGTATTATGTCTACGACGAATATGTCTAGACTTACCGTTATATATAACATTTTGTGCCCTAGATATAGATGCTTGATTGTCGCAGTGTATACATATAGCGGGCACTGGCTTTTGCCATAACGGTATATCTTCTAAGAATTGTCGAAGCCATTCTGCTTCTTCTCCAGCCTTATCTAAGGCTATGAATTCCGATTCCATAGTGGAACGGGCAATACATGTTTGCTTAGAAAATTTCCAAGATACCGCTGCTCCTGCTAGAGTAAATACGTATCTGCTAGTTGATTTTGATTCCTCAGAATCTGCAATCCAATTAGCATCACTGTATCCTTCCAGTACAGGAGGATACTTTTCATATCTCAAGGCATATTCCTTGGTATGTGATACGTAACCCAATACTCGTAGTAGAGCGGTCCAGTGTAGATCACTAGGATTGCTAGTGTATCTACTTAACTTGCTTACAGCGTAAGCAATATCGGGTCTAGTGCAATTCATCAAATACATTAGACTTCCGATAACCTGCGAATACTCCAACTGGCGTATCCCAGTTCCTGTATTCTTATGAAGGTGGACGTGTGGGAGAAAAGGATTTGTATTCTCCTTTATCCCATGATCCTTGAATCTTTCTATCATCTTATCCACGTAGTGAGATTGAGATAGACTGATTCCATCTGGTGTTCTAGTAATTTTAATTCCTAAAATTACATCAGCAACCCCTAGATCCTTGATATCAAAACTGTTGGATAACATTCGTTTAGTGGACTTAATAATCTCAATATTAGTCCCAAGTATCAACATGTCGTCTACATAAAGACAAACAATGATACATGCGTTTCCAACTGTTTTCGTGTAAACACACTTATCGCATTCATTGATAGTGAATCCATCTTTGATCATGACACCATCAAATTTCTCATGCCATTGTTTTGGAGCTTGCTTTAAACCGTATAAGGATTTTACCAATTTACACACCTTGTGTTCTTGGCCCTTGACTTTAAATCCTTCTGGTTGCTCCATATATATTTCTTCATTTAATTCACCATTTAAGAATGCAGTCTTGACATCCATTTGATGGATATCTAAGTTGTGCAATACTGCAATCGCAATCAACATCCGAATGGACGTTATTCTTGTTACTGGTGAATAAGTATCGAAGTAGTCAAGTCCTTCTTTTTTATCGATAACCCTTGGCTACTAATCTAGCCTTGTACTTATCGATAGATCCATCGGGTTTTAATTTTCGTTTGAAAATTCACTTACACCCAATTGGTTTACTTCCAGGAGGCAAGTTTACCAATTCCCAAGTATGATTACTTAGTATGGATTCTATTTCGCTATTTATAGTTTCTTTCCACATTTGTGCTTCTGGGGTTGACATAGCCTCTTTAAATGTTTGAGGCTCGCTCTCAATAGTATATGCTATGAAATCTGGACCAAAAGATTTTGAGATTCTAGATCTCTGACTTCTTCTTGGTTCAATTTCCGCATTTACAATTGGTTCCTCGGGGCTTTGGTTCCTGAATGCCATCTCGTGTGTTCTTTTCCCAGAAGCCTTATCTGCTTCCCGTTTGTACGGAAAGATATCTTCAAAGAACACAGCATCTCAAGATTCGATAATCATGTTTACATGAATATCAGATATTTCTGATTTATGAACCAGAAATCTGTAGGCACTGCTATTCAAGGTATAGCCTATGAATACGCAGTCCATAGTTTTTGCTCCCAACTTAGTCTTTTTGGGTAATGGTGCCAGCACCTTTGCAAGGCACCCCCACATTTTGAGGTAATGGTAGGAAGGTGTCCTTCCATGCCATAGCTCGAATGGTATTAGACCAAGTTTCTTGTGGGGTATTCTATTTAGAATATGATTTGCAGTTAATAGAGCTTCCCCCCACAAGTTCTGCGGAGCTCTAGAACTTACGAGCATGGAATTAACCATCTCCTTCAAAGTTCTGTTCTTCCGTTCAGCAATTCCATTCTGCTGAGGAGTGTATGGTGCTGTAGTTTGATGTATTATACTAAAACTAGCACATAACTCACTAAAATCATTTGATTCATATTCTCCGCCTCTATCGGATTTTAGAATCTTGATTTTCTTGTTGAGTTGATTCTCAACTTCGGCTTTATATGTTATAAACATATTTATTGCCTCATCCTTACTGTTTAAAAGATACACATAACAGTATCTTGTACAGTCATCGATAAAAGTAATGAAATACTTTTTACCGCCTCTAGTTGGCATAAACTTCAAGTCACATAGATCGCTATGAATTAACCCTAAAGGTTCTGTATTTCGATCTATTGAGTGAAATGAATTTTTAGCCAACTTGGCCTCAACACAAATCTCACACTTGCGAATTTCTTCCAAGTTGAGTTTAGGAATATATCGCAGATTAGACAAGTTTTTCAAAGACTTGTGATTTACATGCCCTAATCTAGCATGCCACAAATTAGGAGACTCAAGCAAATAAACAGAAGATTTTCCTTTATTTATTAGCTTTGGGTACAAATACACGGACTTTTTATCAACCACTGCAACATTGGCTTTAAAAAGTCCATCAACAAGATAGCCCTTTCCTACATACATCCCTCCCTTAGTAAGTACAAATTTGTCAGATTCAAATACAATTCTAAATCCTTTCTTACTAAGTATTGATCCGGAGATCAAATTCTTGCGGATGTCTGGAACATGAAGGACATCGTTAAGAGTAAGCTCTTTCCCCGATGTCCACTTCAGGATGACCTTTCCCTTTCCTTCAACCTTTGAGGAAGTTGAATTACCCATGAATAGCTGTTCATCTTGCTCTAGCCTTTGATATTCTGAGAATAATAATTTCTCCGAGCAGATGTGTCGGGTAGCTCCCGTGTCTACCCACCAATCTTTGTTATTGGTTGTCAGATTCACTTCTGACACCACAGCTGAAAGACTTGGTGATTCATGGTTGGTCATGTTCGCCTGTGGGTGGCTCTTCTTGTTCTTCTTTAGACGGTTGCGACATTCATTGGCCTTATGCCCTTCTTTGTTGCAGATGTAGCAGGTTCCTTTGAAGCGCATGCTTTTGCCATCTTGGGCCTTGCCTTTGTACCCCTGGGATGTCTTCTTCCGCTTCAAGCCTTTGGAAGTAGACGCTTTCCCCTTTGAGTCCTCGATCACATTTGCTTTTGCTTCGTAGGAGTTCTTGCTGCTCCTTTTCTCGGACTTGCGGTTGTCCTCCTCTATACGAAGCCTCACAATGAGATCCTCCAACTTTAGCTCCTTTCGCTTGTGCTTCAGGTAGTTCTTGAAGTCTCTCCACGCTGGGGGGAGTTTCTCCACGATGGTTGCAACCTGAAAAGTTTCAGGAAGAATCATACCTTCGGCCTCTATCTCGTGCAAGATAAGTTGGAACTCTTGCACCTGACTGATGACAGTCTTGCTATCCACCATTTTATACTCTAGAAATCGTCCAACGACGAACTTCTTGGTACCAGCATCTTCAGTCTTGTACTTTTTGTCAAGACTGGCACATAACTTCTTTGCCGTAGTGATAGGACTGTAGACATTATAAAGAGAGTCATCCAGTCCATTAAGAACATAATTTCGGCAAAGGAAGTCACCTTGTGTCCAAGCATCTACTGCAAGGACTGAGTCCCGATCAGTTCCGGGTTCTGGTGGATCGTCCTGCAGGAATTTGGCCAGATGAAGAGTGGTCAAGTAGAAGAGCATCTTCTGTTGCCACCTCTTGAACTCTGTGCCATCAAACTTTCCTGGCTTCTCCGGCTTCGGGTTAGGAAGTGGAGTAGGCATCAAACCTTGGAGCGGTATGTTTGTTGCCTTGCTTGTACTATCTTTATTTGTCTCAGATATTTTTTCTGCAAGTTCAAGCAGAACAGAAGTAAGAAACAGTAATTGTCTTAAGATTGTTGGGTATCCTGCTTAACAAGAATCAATCTGACAACTAATCAAGATCACTGAGATATCAACAATCTAATTGGCCAGGTCGGCAAATATCAGGTGGGAGGTTTTCCGTTCAATAGAACGTTCCTTAATTTAAGAACCACCTTTCAATTTCCTTCCTTGGTTTAAGCACCAATTAGACTGAATCCAAGTCAGTCTCGATATACTGTAAAGTATATCCCCTGTATAAAGGACTTAATCCACTTATACAGTATCACTTAGACTGAATCTAAGTCAATCTCGATATACTGTAAAGTATATCCCCTGTATAAAGGACTTAATCCACTTATACAGTATTTGAAGTGAGGTACGCTTAGAGCGAATCTCCTTAAGACAATTACGTCCCCCGCACTGGTGCTAACGGGATAATGGACGCTGGTCTCCCAAGATACAACACTTCTTCACGGTATTTGGATAGCACTACCAAATCACCGTACGGTCGAACCGTAATCAACCAGTACCCACACAGGATTAGCAAAGCAGCGGTATAATGACAAATTTCAAATGAATATTTGTCTTACTCTTTTGGAGGAACACCTACTGTTAAGGATGTAGGAAGGTTGAAGAATTTGGTAGAATCTCCCTTAGGAAGGTGCTTCGGATTCCCACTTCACTCTGGAAGTCGTGGATTCCCACTTCGCTGGAAGTCGCTCTGGAAGTCGTGGATTCCCACTTCGCTGGAGCCCAGTTCAGAATTCAATTCAAAACTGTAGAGAGAGAGAGAGAGATTTTCTTGGAGTTGGTGTCTCTGAGAATGGAATTCTGGAGCGCTATTTATAGCGCTCCGGAAGGGCATTCTCGTCCGCCAAAAGTCAGCAGTTGCGACGGTTCGGACAGAACCGTCGCAACTGTTCAACCGCCCAACCGCTCTGTCGGTTTTCCGACAGCGGTTGGCGAACGGTTCGGATCCGTTCGCGCGGACACCCGTTGGCGGGTGGTTCGAATCCTTTCGCGGGCGGGCTGGACCTACGGACCCTGATTCAAAAAGAACCAGGTAGGGAACTCAGCCTAGGCCCGAGGCCCAGGCCCAGGCCCGAGCCACGGACCCGGACCCGGCCGGCCGCCGCCAGCGGCGGTGCGCGTGCGCGCACGTACGTATGTACGTGCATAGTTCCCTCCTTTTCGCGCGCGAAAACTCCAAGTACCCAAAGGGCACACCCTTTGTTCTCATTTTTCTCTATTTATACCCCATAAGCTTCCATCACATGGCCAATGTGGGACTAAATGCTTGTAGCTAACTTTAGTCCCTTTTTGGCTTTGAATTAGGCAATCTTTGGACTTGAATATCTCATTCATTCGAAGTCGGAATTGAACATGTGAATATACCACGTTCATCACCAATGGAAGGAGAACACATTCCAACCATCATCCGGTTGATTCGATCAACGGATCTTGCCATAATTCAACTCGAAGATTCACCTTTATATTCTTCAATTCCAACAGATTCCATTAGAGATTTTTCTTTTTAAATAAAATTGGGGGCATGGCTATTAGTTGATGAGCTTTTGACCCAACAAAATCTAATCTTCAAATCATTAATCATTGATCCCCTTTTGGATTGTGTATACACCAACTATATTTGCTTCAGCTATTTGTGAAGTCCACCTGTTTGTTTGGCCGCTGCGGATGGAACTTTAGGATATAAAAGTTACGGTTTGTAAACTGTAAATAACTTGCCACGTCAGCACCTATCCATTTGATTCCAACTTTCAGCTTTTATATCCCAAACAGATTATTAAGATGAGACTTTCATGTCCATATCCATATTATAAAGAAATAACCTGATTTGTCAAAACAGCCACTTAAATTGCCGGCCGGCAGAAGTGTAAGCCTTCCTGCCATCCCTAGCCATGCACAAAAAACTAGCACCGTAGCTATGCTGCAATACATGATCTTCTTCACTGCAGGCCACGCATTAGATAGTCAGCCTTTTTATTTACGACCATTTGAAGTCTAATTAAATAAGTTGGACCTACTTCATGTATTTTAATTTCATTTCTGAATCAATTGTAACCGTTTTGTGTGACCGTATACGATTGCGAATAAAAATTTGGTTTTTGACTATCTTGCTTGCAATGGAGGGAATCCTGGATAATGAAAGAAGAAATGCAGGAAATGCTTGATTGGCCTATTTTTCAGCAGTAGTGAAATCATTTTACTTAAAAGAAATCAGAAGAAAAAGAAGGGAAAAAGAAAGAAGAGAAAAACTCGGCAAGGGGCCACTGATAAGAGTACTGATAGATTAAAGGAATCAGCTAACTTTTTGTTGGTCTCATTAATTAAGTTATAATATTGCAACTGTCTTCCCTTGTTCTGGCTCTTACAAACGGGGAGCTTGATTAGCCATTTAAAGTAAGGAAGAGATCTCAGAGAAACTGAAGTAAATTTGCGAATGATAACGGGATTGTTCAGTAAAGAATAGTTGAAGTTAACATTGTTCGAGGAATTAAAGCTCAATATTGTGGAGTGAAATTGAAGGATGCAGCATTGAAAATGATGAATGAGAATCAAAAGCTGGGTGAGATGGAGAAGATGGGGAAGGTGGCATGCAAGTTGAGGGATGGTGAGAATGAATGGGAAATGGCATATATGGTTGGTGAGGAGTCAATCACCATGGTGATGGGGACGTCGAGAATAAAACTGCAACTGGTGTGGATCCAATCACTGCTGCCAGCCACATATGTGGCCACTTTTAACTAGTGTGAACCCCCAGAGCCCAGGAGCTAAAAGCCTAATGAGAGAGCCGTTGCACTGCTGCTGAGAGTTGAGCAGTCTGCTGCTAACTCCCCTTGCATTTGCCCAGTTGGGCTCTCTTAAAAAAAAAAAAAAAAAAAAAAAAAAAAAAAAAAAAAAAGAAAAAAAAAAAAAAGCGAGCTGCCCTTACAATATTATTATACACAGACAGGGAGCTCTAAATTGAAGGATTGAAACCAGCGCAGCGTCTCTACAGTATACAGCTTTATCATGCGAAGAGATTGGACGGTAACAGGACGGTAACAGTACCATGCAGAGACTCTCTCTCTCTCTCTCTCTCTCTCTCTCTCTCTCTCTCACACACACACACACACACACACTCTGAACTTACTGATTGCAAACACTGGTCAATAATTTTTATTTGCTTTTTATTAATGAACAAGGTGGGACATACCTGTTGTTCGTAGGACAACAATCTCTCTGAGGAATCCGCCCACCAGGCTGAGACTTGATGCAGCCGGGGAAGCAACCAACACGACAAGAACAGAGAACAACAGAGAAAAGCAATCAACACAGTATTTAACGAGGTTCGGCAACGTGCCTACCTCCTAGGGGCAAGGGGAGAGAGATTTTATTGATTCAACAATCAATACAAACCAATACAGAGGAAACTTTTCAGAGGATTCTTAGGAATAAAATACATGAGGGCTCTAGCCCCTATTTGTAGCCACAGAGTCCCTGGATTTAAGGAAACCCAGATTGAATTCGATCCCATCCAGAAAAGGAATACGAATCCCAAAAGGCAGCAGAAAACGCGTTTGTCGGTCGACCGGCCGGTCGACCAACCTATGCCACGGTCGACCGCGCCGGTCGACCGGACCCAACCGAGAGCTAAGGCCTGTCAGTCGGTCGACCGAGCCAGTCGACCGGGTTGTCGACCGTGATGATCCTGTGCACGTCGTGCACGCCTGTCGATCGGGCGGTCGACCGGCCTCCTCCATCGGTCGACCGGGCAGTCGACCGGGAGCACAATCTGACCTGCTCAATGCGCCGTTTATCGCTCCTTGATTTTCGATCTCTATGCTAACTTCCTCTACTCCTCTATCTCCTCTCTCCCTACAACTCTC
This sequence comes from Agave tequilana, assembly GCA_038442645.1. NCBI lineage: Eukaryota > Viridiplantae > Streptophyta > Magnoliopsida > Asparagales > Asparagaceae > Agave > Agave tequilana. Next base: position 75,341 of record JAVJIF010015543.1, read on the forward strand.
CACCTCGGTGAAGATTTTCTAAATCTGAGTCGATCTCCAACGAACTCCAGTCTATCACCTGGCCAAATTGACACACGATCTCGGCTTGTGCGCTCCGGACGAAATCGACACACGATCTCGGCGAAATCGACACACGATCTCGACTTGGAATCTGTAACTCAGCTATCAACTGGGATGCACACACATGCCTTCCCTACACTTCACCTTAGGAGAACTTCCATACATGTCAATCACCGAACGTGTCTCTCACTCAGCAACTTCATGACCTCACGAAGAACTCATCGCTAGTCAACACTGACTCTCTATTTGACTGGTTCTATCCAGTCTACATGTCTTCAGCTAATGGTCCAACCAAGTCCGAGTAGAGCACACGAACACCATCATCGGTTTCAACAAACTGGATGCACACCCCTCTTATGCAAGCTCAATTGTTCATCGAGATCATAATGTTTCACCTCTACGTGAAGTCCAACTTTTCACCTCTACGTGAAGTCCCAATCAGCTTCTCGAGAACCCAAACAGCTTCATACGGGTTGCATCACCAAATATGGATGCACCTTTATGGCTGCCTACGTACCTTGCCCAAAGGATCAAGCCAACCGTAGTTCATTCAAATGAGCTCCATCAAGCTCAAGAACCTGTACCTGAATCTTCAGCAGCGAACCTATCTGGCTGAGTCATATGAACCTCCTCACGACCATCATGGAGAACAGCGGCCTTTAACTTTAGCTTGTCGCAATCACAAGCTTGAGATTCATGCTTTTTTACCCACGAGCGTGGTTCTACCTGAAATCACCTAGAGGGGGGATGAATAGGTGATAATGCTAATCTAATGAACTTAATGCGGAATTTTAAAACTGATTGCAATTAACAAGAGATGCACACTCAAACAAGCAAGCAAATAATTATGAATGAACAATATGAATTGATGCAAGGCACAATATAGAGAGAGAGTAAGAGCCAAGGGATCAAGCGCAAATAACAAGATATGTTTCGAGGTTCGAGCACCCAGCTCTACATCCCCGCCTTCACCACCGTGAAGGATTTCAAGTCCACTAGCTTGTCCACAAAGGACTTCCACAAAAGGAACCTCCACCGAGGATTTGGGGCAATAACAATTACAAGGAGTACCCAACTCCTCCCTTACAAACACAACCTCCTCCTTGAGGCACAACTCCAAACCAACAAACAATCACCTCACAACTTGAGGGATTAGCACAAAGCAACACAAGGATCACCTCACAACTTGAGGGATATAACCCAAATGCACAACCTCCTCAACATAATGAGGGAAATGCACAAAGCCAAGCAAATGAATGGTTTACAACTTGGTGGTCTAAACAACAACCACAAACAATTTCTTTCCCACACAAAGATCCTATAGAATGAGATAGTAGATATAGCTCAAGTGTGGAGAAAACCAAAGGAATGGAAATCAAAAACTCAAAGAAAAATCCTTGGGAAAAACTAGAAACCAAGGTGAAGAAGTTGAATCAAACACTTTTCCCAAAAACCCTTTTCTTTGATTTTTCAAACCCTAGCAAAAACACCAAATAGATTATTCAATTAAAGCCCAAAAACTTCTTTGATTGTTGTGAAAACACTAGAGAGTCAGGAAAAATTCGTACAAAAAATCTTAGAGAAAACTTCTTTCCAATGGGGTATTTATAGGCCATTTGGAAAACTAGCCGTTGGCAGCAGATCCTGCCAAAAATGAACTACCGGTCGACCGGTCGGTCGACCGGCCAACGGTCACATATTGACCGCTGGCAGTAACCGGTCGACCGTGCGGTCGACCGTCCCAGATACAGAGAGCGACGCTCTCTGTCCGGTCGACCGCTCGGTCGGCCGGGGGCAAACTACTCTCAGTCGGTCGACCGGCTTATGGGGCAGCCAGCGTGCACGTATCCGTGCACGTCGGTCAACAGCTTCGGTCGACCGGCTACAAGGTACGGTCGACCGTCCGGTCGACCGGCCTAGCCTGGCAGCTGCAGTTCTAGGCCAGAAAAACAAGGTATTTATTATCCAATAAATTCCCATAAACACTCTAAAATTGCACAAAAGTAGTTTTATCATTTTACATTGAAATGTAAACTTGTGTTAATAATTTCAACACAAATTTCAAACATTTTGAAACATTTTTGTGTTATAGAAATTTTGTCAAAAACCAAAACTTGTATTTTCTAAAACTTGAATTTTTGAATAGAATATACATTTTGTCCAAAACTCATTCAAATACAAAAACATGATATTAAACAACATTTAGGTATGATGCATATGGGTAGAAAACCAATATGCATGAAACATATATATATATATATATATATCCATGTTTTTGTCATTTATTCCAAAAATATGTTTTGTTAAAATACAAAACCTAAAACACATGAATAGGTATATCAAACTAAGTTTGTCTAGGTAGTTGAAGTATGCATGTATATAGAACAAATCTAAAATACATTAAACCATGTAAACTTATTTTGATCTATCTATTCATGAAACCAAGATCGGTTAAACCAAAAACGGAAAAACCGAAAACCAATATTCAAAACATGAAACATGTGTGTTGTGAACTTGAGCATATCATACTATTCTAATCTTTACAATTTGGATCTAAATACAAAACTAAACTAGGTACCGATGTCTTCTTGTAGAGCGCAATCTCCAAGCCGACTCGATCCAAAACTCTTTGATCCACCGAGCAAGTGCTATATATGATCTTTGACGCTCTGGCTCTTGAATCAACATGTGAAAGCTTCCAAATCATCTTGTTGAAGCTAATCACCAATTAATAACTTGATTAATGATCTGAAACTAAATAACACAAGATTATTAGTACACATAACTACATGAGTTAATCATCATCAAAACTAGAGTGGAAGGCCTTTGGGCCAACAATCTCCCCCTTTTTGATGATGACAAAACTCATGGAGTTATATATGCATGGATTAAAGTTATGCTTCAAAGAAGCTCCCCCTTAACTCATGCATAAACATAAAACATAAATATATGCAATGAATATTAAACATGTACATGCATAGTCATGCATAAAATAATAAAATAAAACTTGTTCTTATATCAATTGAAATCGCTCTGATGCCAATTGAAATTGTCAAAACAGAACATGCTCTAGATACCAATTAAAACATCTAGATACTACTTAAAACATGTTTTAGATACCAATTAATCTTAATATATGCAAAACATAATATACATATAAAAACATATTAATATTTTGAGTATTACATGCATATATGAACTCAAATATTTCTTCCCCTTTTTGTCAATCATCAATAAATGGGTAAAAAACTAAAAACAATTCAAGAAAATCTTCTCCCCCTTTTTGTCTAAAATAAAAATATCAATAAGGGGTTAAATCAAACATGATACAAATTAAAAATGTGTCAATGAGGTGCATATATGATACCAATTGAAATGAGTATAAAATAATTCAAGAAATGCCTATATCAAATGATACCAATTGAAATAAAGGTAAACGATGCATTGAAACAAATCATATAAAACATTTTTATATGAAAACATATCCCAATTGAAAACAAAAATCTTGATACCAATTGAAATTATTATTCTTTAAGGCATAAGATACCAATAGAAATTTTTTTTATCATAAAGTAAGGGAGTGGAATACAAACTCAATGGTAAAACAAAATACCAATTGAAAAATGAAAATCGAATTTTCTCCCTCTTTATGAAAAACAAACTAAACACATGCATAAGCTTGAATTAAGATACCAATTGAAAAGTGAATCAATTGAAACAATGTTGAAGCTCAAGCTTTAGCATAAATTAAATTTTGTGCTCAAGATATAGGGATATAATATGTATGAAAAGTTTGATACCAATTGAAATTGATACCATTTGAAATGTAAGCATACATATATACAAAGATATGAGTATACAAAGAAATATCAATTATTGATATCAATTGAAAGAGTCCAATGATACCAATTGAAACAACCAATAAGATCAAATGTATATCTCATATTCCTATCCTCCTAACGCATGTTCAAATTTAAAATGATTTTCATTATAAAGCATACATGAGCATAGTCCCCAACCAACCGCCCGTAGAAGGTAGGGGTTTTCAAAAAATAGATTTGAAAAATATAGTATGTTTGAAAACATCTACCATGAGAAGAATACGAACTAGTTAAATGGGAAAACTTGTAAACTAGTACGAAATCCTTCAGGTAAGGAATAAAACAAAATCATTTTTCATGAAACATGAAAATCACATGATCACTAACACTCAAAGTCTATATAGCCCATATCATACTCATGAAAACAAAGTCATGAGAAACATAATAAAGTGAGTGCACAAGTGTTATGTGAAACACATAAACATGAAAATAACAATTAAGCTCAATTGAAATTCCTTTAAAACATGATCACATGAAAAACTAAATTTTCATTAAAACACAATTTAGTCTTCAAGGCATATGTATGTTTTGACAACACAAAAAGTATACATACATATCCCTAAACACAATTTGAGTCCATAATAAAGATTTGCATGAAAAGCAAATGACTCAAGGGGTATACATGTATATCTTAAAGTTTGGCAAAATAAACATATACATAAAGTGAAAACACATGATCATAAAACATGTCCAAAATAGGGAATACAAGTTAGAATGCATGAATCATCAAAACTAGACTATACTAGAACATCTAATGGGTACAAATAAGCATCCAAGCACAAACATATATAAAGATTTATTTGAGGCCCATTCTATGTACAAGTATATACCTAGTCTTAATGAAAACTAATATTTAAACATATATTCAAATCATGAAGCACGAAACGGGACATAAATCATCATTATAAACATAAAATGATCATTATGTAAATTCACATGCTATTAGAGCTATGATGTGCATAATAGCTAAACAAATAGTGAGAACACAACATATGGGTCCATATAAACATGGGTGGTCTCATAAGCTATACATGCATGTCAATGGTCTAATACATGGCATTTAACATCCTAATCAAAACAAAACAAAAATCATAAACACACATATGATCATTATGTACATGCACATGCATTAGATTTAGGACATACATATTAGTTTAAAAACAAAGTGAGAACACAAAGATAGGTCAATGGGTGTCTCAAATAACTAAACATGTATAACACTAATCTAAATCACATGGCATAATCATAATGAACAATAAAATATGACATGCTATAAATCAATGATGTGAAAGCATGTAAATAAAAACGGGAGTTAGAGATCGATACCAAAACCGATGAAGGCACCTCTCTAGTTCTCCAAACCAATGGTGGTCCTCCTCCACCAAACTTCCCTTGAAAGTGATGCATCCAAATTTGTTTTCTTTTAAGCACGGAACGCATCCACTCCAAGGCACCGCTACTCTCACGTGATGCGAGAGCCCACACCTACATCAAATACATGAGGGGTGGTCTTTGGTACCCATTTTCTTTTGGGTCCATAGGGTTAGTATCTTTCCTAACCCAAACAAGATTATTTGCTAAATTTTCAACATGTAAACAATCATAGCAAAATCTAGCAAGGTGGCCTTTTCGATCACAATGTGTACACGTGTACACATGGGCATACATAGTGTGAAGTTTGTGATCGTGATGAGCATGTGTATGCCGTGAAGGGTGTGCATGCAAAGATGGAACTTGTTTCTTACGAACCAAGGTTTCCAAGCGTGTATGATCCAAAGCACATTGGCTCAAAGTGGAGCCCAAACAATCAACATTTTTCTTCAAAATATTTATATCATTTTCAATACTAGAAGATAAAGTGGAGCATGCAATAGGAGTGCTAGAAGAAGAAGCTACACTAGCATGGCAAACATGAGAATCTAAATCATTTTGGAAAGATTTATTTTTATTTAAAACTAAATCCAATTCTTTTGTAATGAGATCAATTTCATTTTTTAAAACAAGGTTATCTTTTAAACAAAATCCAATTTTGAAGATAAAACCTCATTGTTTTTCACAATATCATCACAATCATTTTTGCTTTTCAAAACATCAATCTCTTTTAGGGCAAGGTCTAGTTGAGATCTTAGTGAGTCACGTTCACTAGTAATCTCTTCCTTCTCTTGTAAAATCGATTCAAAAGTTGAGTACAAATCCTTCATTTCTTCTTTAAATCAAAGTTCTTCTTTTTCAAAAGTTCATGTTTTTCTAAGAATTTTTCAAGCTTTGAGGCAAGTTCTACATTTAAATTTTGAACTTCCAAACACCCATAGCAATATGAACTAGAGCTATCATCTAGTTGAGATTCCGATTATACCTCAAGGGAGTCTTTCCCCTGGATCATGAGGCAATGCTCGTCGGACTTGTCTCTCCTAGATCTCCTCAACTTGTTAATGATCCTTAGAAGCTCGGGAGAAGTCAAAATGCTCCAAACTACAAAAGCCGAATCATAATGATCAAACACATGTAAAAGATCTTCATTAAAAGATGCTCTAAGTGTCTTAAGTGCTAATGCATTTGCCTTTTTATGCTTGCTAGTATTAGGGTAGGATTCTTGAGTAGTGGCTTGATAAACTAGATGTCCTAGGTTTTTTAAATGACTACTCATCTTGGCCTTCCAAAAATCAGGTCTAGAAAAATCAAACATAGGAGGGCTATCCATGAGTGCAACTATATGTGTGCAAAATGAAAATGCAAATGAAGATTAGCAAACCAAGATCTCACTCCTAGGTTGTTAAACCTAAATATCAGGAGCGGAGGCTCTGATACCAATTGAAATCACCTAGAGGGGGGTGAATAGGTGATAATGCTAATCTAATGAACTTAATGCGGAATTTAAAAACTGATTGCAATTAACAAGAGATGCACACTCAAACAAGCCAAGCAAATAATTATGAATGAACAATATGAATTGATGCAAGGCACAATATAGAGAGAGAGAGAGTAAGAGCCAAGGGATTAAGCGCAAATAACAAGATATGTTTCGAGGTTCGAGCACCCAGCTCTACATCCCCGCCTTCACCACCGTGAAGGATTTCAAGTCCACTAGCTTGTCCACAAAGGACTCCCACAAAGGAACCTCCACCGAGGATTTGGGACAATAACAATTACAAGGAGTACCCAACTCCTCCCTTACAAACACAACCTCCTCCTTGAGGCACAACTCCAAACCAACAAACAATCACCTCACAACTTGAGGGATTAGCACAAAGCAACACAAGGATCACCTCACAACTTGAGGGATACAACCCAAATGCACAACCTCCTCAACACAATGAGGGAAATGCACAAAGCCAAGCAAATGAATGGTTTACAACTTGGTGGTCTAAACAACAACCACAAACAATTTCTTTCCCACACAAAGATCTTATAGAATGAGATAGTAGACGTAGCTCAAGTGTGGAGAAAACCAAAGGAATGGAAATCAAAAACTCAAATAAAAATCCTTGGGAAAAACTAGAAACCAAGGTGAAGAAGTTGAATCAAACACTTTTCCAAAAACCCTTTTCTTTGATTTTTCAAACCCTAGCAAAAACACCAAATAGATTGTTCAATTTAAAGCCCAAAAACTTCTTTTGATTGTTGTAAAAACACTAAAGAGTCAGGAAAATTTGTACAAAAATCTTAGAGAAAACCTCTTTCCAATGGGGTATTTATAAGCCATTTGGAAAACTAGCCGTTGGCAGCAGATCCTGCCAAAAATGAACTACCGGTCGGCCGGTCGGTCGACCGGCCAACGGTCACATATTGACCGCTGGCAGCAACCGGTCGACCGTCCCAGATACAGAGAGCGACGCTCTCTGTCCGGTCGACCGCTCGGTCGGCCGGGGGCAAACCGAGAGCAAACTGCTCTCAGTCGGTCGACCGTGCGGTCGACCGGCTTATGGGGCAGCCAGCGTGCACGTATCCGTGCACGTCGGTCGACAGCTTCGGTCGACCGGCTACAAGGTACGGTCGACCGTCCGGTCGACCGGCCTAGCCTGGCAGCTGCAGTTCTGGGCCAGAAAAACAAGGTATTTATTATCCAATAAATTCCCATAAACACTCTAAAATTGCACAAAAGTAGTTTTATCATTTTACATTGAAATGTAAACTTGTGTTAATAATTTCAACACAAATTTCAAACATTTTGAAACATTTTTGTGTTTTATAAATTTTGCTAAAAACCAAAACTTGTATTTTCTAAAACTTGGATTTTTGAATAGAAAATACATTTTGTCCAAAACTCATCCAAATACAAAAACATGATATTAAACAACATTTAGGCATGATGCATATGGGTAGAAAACCAATATGCATGAAACATATATATATCCATGTTTTTGTCATTAATTCCAAAAATATGTTTTGTTAAAATATAAAACCTAAAACACATGAATAGGTATATCAAACTAAGTTTGTCTAGGTAGTTGAAGTATGCATGTATATAGAACAAATCTAATATACATTAACCATGTAAACTTGTTTTGATCTATCTATTCATGAAACCAAGATCTGTTAAACCAAAAACGAAAAAACCGAAAACCAATATTCAAAACATGAAACGTGTGTGTTGTGAACTTGAGCATATCATACTATTCTAATCTTTACAATTTAGATCTAAACACAAAACTAAACTAGGTACCGATGTCTTCTTGTAGAGCGCAATCTCCAAGCCGACTCGATCCAAAACTCTTTGATCTACCGAGCAAGTGCTATATATGATCTTTGACGCTCGGGCTCTTGAATCAACATGTGAAAGCTTCCAAATCATCTTGTTGAAGCTAATCACCAACTAATAACTTGATTAATGATCTGAAACTAAATAACACAAGATTATTAGTACACATAACTACATGAGTTAATCATCATCAAAACTAGAGTGGAAGGCCTTTGGGCCAACACTACCTTGGTTCCAATGGCTGCAAACAACTCGGCATTCTCATCAATGTCTTTAACCTGTTCAGTATCAACCATGGCTACATGATCTCCACCCGGTGTAACATTCGGTGAAGCCTTCACTGATACCAAACCAACTGGAGATGGTGGAGCAGCATCAACCTCCACCCGCTGTGATACTTCCTTGGTCTCCGTCCTCTCCACCTGTTGAGAGATGGTAGATTTCAACACTGAAGTCTCATCAAACGTGACATGCCTACTCAACACGATCTTCTTGTTTTCGGTGTCCCATAACTTGTAGCCTTTCATATTTCTCTTGACACCCAAAAACACAAACTTTTTTGCTCGTGGATTCACCTCGCCATCTTTGGCACTGAAGTAGGTCGGACTTTCAAATTCCCGCAGCAAACCATGATCTTGAGCAGCTTTCCCAGACCGAATTTTCGATGGAGTTTTACCTCCTATCGCGGTCGATCCATTTATGAGATGGCTAGCGTACACAATCGCCTCAGCCCAAAACGATTTTTCTAATCCTGCATTAGACTACAAACACCAAACCTTCTCCAGTAAGGAACGGTTTATTTCCTTAGCCAACCCATGTATACCTTCTGTAAAGTGAGTACCAATACCAGTGTTCTGGCCAAATCGTAGGAATTGGTTCATGTCTCTTCTAACATTACCAATTTGTAGCTCCTTGATCTACCTTCCTATCTGCTTCTCCATTCTTCCTCTCCACTTCACCAACATATCTAGGGCTTTACACCTTTGTCTCATGGGATATATCCAACAATGCCTAGATAAGTATCAATAAAAGAGAGAGTACCTGTGATCTCCAAGCGATGCATTCTTAGCAGGTCCCCAAACGCTTCGTGAACACAATCAAGAAGACTTTCTGAGCGGTGAGTACTGGTACTAAATTTCACCTTCTTCTTATCCAGAACGCTGCGTTCACCTTCCAAGTTGTAGGTAGCAGCACCTTCCAATGATCCCTTCTTTGCAGGAGCTTGCAAAGACTTTTCACCTTTTTGTCTGACCTTCACCTGCCAGGCCTTCGTGTAACTATCATCTGAAGAATTAGAAGTCTCCATCTGACCTGTAACCGTACTACCGTTCAAGTAGTAGAGATTTTCCCAGCGGACGCCCTTCATCACCACCATCGAGCCTTTGATCATCTTGAGAACACCATCTCATACAGATATCACAAGGCCCAATACTTCCAAAGCACCAACAGAGATAAGATTTCTTTTGAGTTGAGGTACATACCTTGTAACGCCCCGATCCCACGGATACGGAGACGTCACTGCGACGTATATACGTAGGTCAGAAAATGCCCCCACGCATATACGCTAAGCAATAAGTACAACAAGAATCAGAGTACACGACTAAGCGTGGAATTCATACATATGCCAACATAAAAGTACAACTACAAAGCTACCACAGGATATGATAAAGTATTACACATTACATGTGCATTACATCACAACCAAGTCCAAAAGTAAGATTTACAATATAAACACAAGAAAAAGCTCACGAGTTGGATGAAGATCCCGTGAGTCAAAAAGAGAGATCTGGCACAAAGGCTGGAGCTAATCTGCCTGCTCACTAAAGAAAGCTCGATCTTCTGTGGATGGCTCCACTTCGATCCAAGCTTCAGAACCTGAATGTGCAAATCCAAGGGAGTCAAGACCTCATAACAATAATCAAACTACAGCCAAATGGCTAAGAGACCTGAATAAGTAAGAGGGAACAGTATGATGCATGTAAATCAGCAAGTAATAGGGACATAAAGAGATAAGGTCTGCATATAAGGATCCACAGTTAGAATCTATTATTATTATTACTTGTCTTACTGTGATATCTAGCTATGTAAACCAGCGTCCCAGCGCACATAGATCCATATCCTAGTAAAGCAAGGTTGTTATTGGAAACCAGCGGTTGTATCGACGAACTATGTTTACAGTGGATCCCGTACATGCCCGGGATAACGGTCCAGGATTGTTCCGTTGCTTGGTGACGGAAGCCAGCCGCTAGGCTAACAGGAGGGACTTATGTATGCCCTTTATCATGATAGTATTCAGGAAGAGGGAGCAAGCACTCCCCTCGGTCCCCTGGTGGCCCACAGGTCAGACCGGAACATGAGTTGCACAACATTCCTAAAACCACTGTAAACACGAACACATATCGATATCCGCATGTTTTCCCCCGACCCAAATATAAGTTGGTCCATTTTATACAAAAGTCAAGTGTATCATGCTTGGTTCAAGTGATGGCATGATAAGTGGTGATATCCATTTATTAACAAGTTATGGAATGAGACTACACAATAATAAGTCATGAAGTAACGAGAAGTAATGTCCATCAAGTAACATGTCATGAAGTAACAGTCATGAAGCACAAGTAACAATAATACATAACACCTGAACCAATGATAAGATCCAAATTCAGAAAAGAAATCAACTAAGACAAACAGTCAGAATTAGTCGACTAGGTGGAAAGGTTAGTCGACTAATAGGGGTCTTAAGTCGACTAACAGTCTGGATTAGTCGACTAAAACTGGGTTCCAGAGAGTTGGAATTCTGATTCAGGAAAAGTTAGTCGACTAGGGGGAAAGGGTAGTCGACTAACAGTGATCTATAGTCGACTAACAGATACGTAAGTCGACTAAAACTGTGATACAGAGTGTTTGGGTTTCTGGTTCAGGAAAGGTTAGTCGACTAGGGTCAAGGGTGTAGTCGACTAAGGGTCTCTAGTCGACTGGTAAGTTGGTCTAGTCGACTAAAACTGTGTTTCCAGAAAAGGTTACGTTTCAGAACAGATGGGTTAGTCGACTAATACCTAGGTCAAGTCGACTAATCGTCTAGAAACAGAATACAGAACAGATTTTCTGATGGTTGTGTTTGATGGTCCAAAAACATGATTTTGAAGGCATAAGCATACATGAATTATAACCACCAGTATACTAGAAATTGAACAAGTCTTGGTGAGTAAAAATACTCACCTTGAACGGTTAAATCGAGGCTTTACGAGTTCCGAAAAGGTTGTTGTCGACAATATCCCCAACTTGATCCTTGGCGATGTTGCGGACGATCCCAATCCAAAGAAGTGGTGGTTGCTTGAGATGGAGAAGATGACCTAGGTGTTTTGGAGTTAGGGTTTGAGTTGAGATGAAGGAGGATTTGGTGAGGGTGAGGGCTTCTCTTGGTGGAAGGAAGTAAAAAGGAAAAGAAGTGTAAAGGAAATGTTTATATAGGTTTTTGATTTTGTAAAGGAGATGCAATTTATGTAGAAGAGAGGGGGCTTTTTGCAAATAGGGGAGGGGATGAGTGTCCCTCTTCTTGGCCACTTGGCCGGCCATGGGGGAGAGAGAGAGAGAGGCATTAAATGAGGGGGTTGGTGGAAGTGAGTGGAGGTGAAATTTTGGGAAAAGATTGGAATTTTGGGAAATAGAAAAAACTTGTGGTTGTGGAGGAAGGAAGGAAATTAAGAAAAAGGAAAAAGGAAAGGAAATTATAAATGAAAATATTTTCTCTTGGATTTAAAAATGAAAAGACAAATTCCCGGGTTTAAGTCGAGGATGCGGAAAACGTTTCGGAAAATACCGAAATCGTCCGAAATTCAAGTATCTCGGAACGACTCGCAAAATTTACTAAAAATCAAGAATATTATTTTAAGACTCATGGTGAAATCCGTTTGAAGAGATACTTTATAGTTTTAAAACTAAAAATCCCGGAATCAGTTATCTACCGACTCCGTTGGAATTTTCATAAATTCATAAAATTCTCAGAAAAAGTATTTAGATAGAAAATATGATTCTAAAAAATAAAGTCTAAAGGACCTTCTAGAAATTCCTATCTGTTTGTGAATTAAAAATCCGAGAATCGATCAGCGGCACTGGTCGACACCGGGTTTGAAAACATTTAATTAAATTCGGAAAAATTCCAGAAAATCATAGAAAATATAATATTGGAAAATGATTTTTAAAACTGAAATCGGTCATATACAGGAAGTAAATCGAAAAATACGATCGAAAAACTGAATACGCAACTAAGTACGTATTCCGGGAACGGGTATTACAATCCATCCACCTTACAAAATTTCGTCCTCGAAATTTCATAAAGTGAAAGGTAACAGCAAAGAAGGGTAGAAAGAAAGAATCTTACCAATCAGGTTGTGAAGAGATGAGGATAACGCTCTCGGATAACGTCCTCTCGTTCCCATGTGGCCTCTCCTGGTGCATGCCTGTTCCAAGACACCAACACTAATGGTATGGCTTTGTTCTTCAGTGTCTTGACACTTCTGTCCAAAATGGCCATCGGTTGCTCTTGGTATGACAAATCCGGTTGTAGTTCCAGTTCGGAGTGATCCAGGACATGACTATCATCCTTCACATACTTCCTCAGCTGTGATACGTGGAATACATTGTGAACTCCGTCCAAAGATGGCGGTAACGCCAACCTGTAAGACACATCTCCCACTCGGTCCAAGATCTCGAATGGGCCGATATATCTCGGACTAAGCTTTCCACGAGTACCGAACCGGATTACTCCCTTTGTAGGTGATATCTTCAAAAACACATGATCCCCTGTCTGAAATTCCAATGGCCTTCTCAGTGTGTCTGCCCAACTCTTCTGCCGACTCTGTGCTGCCCTGAGGTGATCTCTGATAATCCTGACTTTATCTGTTGTCTGAATCAGGATCTCTGGTCCCAAAAGTCTCCTCTCACCGACTTCATCCCAACAAATCGGTGACCTACACTTCCTACCATACAATGCTTCAAAAGGTGCCATCTTGACACTTGCCTGATAGCTGTTATTATAAGAAAATTCAGCCAAGTGAAGATGGTCTTCCCATGATCCCTGGAATTCAATCATGCAGGCCCGCAACATATCTTCAAGAATCTGGATAGTCCTTTCAGATTGTCCGTCTGTCTGAGGATGATATGAAGTACTGAATTTCAGACGAGTCCCTAGACTTTCTTGGAGGCTTTCCCAGAAATGAGATCTGAATCTGGTGTCTCTGTCTGATACAATACTAACTGGAACTCCATGCAGACGAACTATCTCCTTCATGTACTTGTCTGCCAGAACCTCTGTTGTCTGACCTACCCTGAATGGTATGAAGTGAGCTGATTTGGTGAGGCGATCAATGATTACCCACACAGCATTATTACCTTTAGGATTGCGAGGCAATGCCGTGACAAAATCCATGGTGATGTGCTCCCACTTCCACTCAGGTATCGGTAAAGGTTGTAGAAGTCCAGCTGCCCTCTGATGCTCTATCTTTATCTGCTGGCAAACCAAACACTTGGCAACATACTGGGCTATCTCCCTCTTCATAGCATTCCACCAAAACTGCTTCTTTATGTCTTGATACATCTTGTTTCCCCCTGGGTGTATGGAATATGCTGAACTGTGTGCTTCTGCTAGAATCTTCTGTCGAACTTCTCCTTGGGAACACAAATCCTGCTGCCAAAATATAATGCACCATCTGGATGAATACAGATATCATCTCTACCTGGGCTCGAAATGACTGTAATCTGGGATCTTCCTTTTGAGCTTCCTTGATCTCATCTATCAATGTTGACTGAATCTGCAAGGTCATGAACTGTCCTGCCTTCTCAGTTCCTCGAACCAGCATCAAGTCCAATCTGATGAAGTCTAGAATCAACTCCTTCTGCTGAGTAAGTTGGACAAGCACTCTATTCTCTGGCTTCCTGCTCAGTGCATCCGGTACTGTATTGACCTTGCCTGGATGATATTGCAAGTCAATATCATAGTCCGCCATCAGCTCCAGCCACCGCCTCTGCCTCATGTTCAACTCCTTCTGTGAGAAAATATACTTGAGGCTCTTGTGATCCGTGTATATCAACACCTTATCTCCCAGAAGATAATGCCTCCAGATCTTCAAGGCAAATATAACAGCTGCTAGCTCCAAGTCATGAGTTGGGTAATTCCGCTCATGAGTCTTCAGTTGCCTGGATGCATATGCTATGACATGATTATGTTGCATAAGTACACACCCCAGGCCTTTTCCTGATGCATCACTGAATATGACCATCCCTCCTCTTCCTGAGGGAGTCCTCAAGATTGGAGCTGAAATGAGCCTCTGCTTCAATTGCTCAAAAGCTGCGGTACATTCCTCTGTCCATATGTACCTTTCTCCTTTCCGAGTGAGCTGGGTTAACGGAGCTGCAATCCTAGAGAAATCTTGGACAAAGCGTCGGTAATATCCGGCTAGTCCCAGAAAACTCTTAATCTCAGTCACCGTCCTCGGAATTGGCCAATCTCTCACCGCCTGGATTTTGCTGGGGTCAACTGAAATCCCTTCTGCTGAAACTATGTGTCCAAGGAAGGCTATACTGTCCAACCAAAAGTCACACTTGCTCCTCTTAGTGTAATACCCCATCCTCTGCATACGTACACAGTTACGTATCTTGATTCTTGGGGCGTATTCTTTTTATTTTATTTTATTATTTTCTACTATTTGAATATTTACTCATATAGCAGTACTGCTTGATTTGATCTGTTTGGTATTTAGATTTGACTAATTTTAGTTTCAAATATTATCCTTTAATATTCTAGATTTTTTCATGATTTTCTGGAATTTTTCGGAATTAAGTTGTAAATCTTCAAAACCGGTGTCGGCCAGTACCGTTGACCGATTCCCGGAATTTTAATTTACAAACGGTTTGGAATTTATAAAAGTACCTTTAGACATTATTTCTTAAAATCATATTTTCTATCTAAATACATTTTTTGGGATTTATCAGATTTTATCAAGACCCGGTCAATCCGGTGTATACCGAGATTGACGGTTGACCTTATGATTTTTATCTTGAAAATGGAGATGATTTTCTGAAAACCGATTTCACCAAAAATCGTTTTATAATATTTATGATTTTTTGTGAATTTTTGGGAAGCCTTCCGAGACACTTCAATTTTTGGACCTTTCCAGAGTTCTCGGTATTTTCTCAGATACCGGGAAATCATTTTACTATTTCACTTCTCTCTTTTTCTATTTTTCTCTCTCCTTCCTCAAACGCGAGTTTTGGCCAACTGGATCCATCATTAAATGCGGAGACTCTTCCCTTGCTGCATTTAATGCTTATGGGCTAAAGCAACTCTTGTCCAATCACCCATGCCTTTTGACTTTCCCTTGAAACGCAGCTTTTGCGTTTTCTATTGGACGCAGCCATTGAATCCCGCGTTTGGCTTCTTTTTGCCTAGACGCAGCCTTGAGACGCAGCATTCTTTGGAGGGAAGTGAGGATGGCAATTATTATATTATTTTCCCCTTCTATATATATATAACTTCTTTCATCTCTCTCCTTCATTTCCTTCTTCTTCTTGTTCCAACAAGCTCCAATAGCCAACAAACCCCCCAAGCTCCTTGGCCGGCCATCACCACCACCCACCAAAGCCATTTTCTCCACCACAAATCCCTCTACTTCATTCTCCTCCATCTCCTCCTCCATTTTCACCAACAAACACCATCTTCTTCAACCTCTTTCACCAAGAGAACCTCAAAGAACCCACCTTCACCAAAAAGCTTCACCACCATTTCCACCACCACCTGCACCACCTTAGCCTCCACCAAGCGTACCACCTTCACCTCCTCGACAACCTCTTTCTAACGGACTATAGTTTCGTCCCCCGCAACAACGTTTGCAAGATCCCGTTTTGGCTTGATGAACTAGACTTGCACCTCCATCTTCTCCAAAGCAACCGCAACCCTTTCCATCAACTTGTGAGAACCGGCACCCTCCTGTTGGATTGGGACCGCGTTTCTCTGCGTCGGACGCACCTTAGGCGAGTAATTCTACTCGCCATGACTTGATATTATTTCATGTTTGTAACAAACACAGCCCTCAAATATTTGGACCTGTTCTCTGTTCTGAACCTCTATTAGTCGACTTGGCCCAAACGCAAGTCGACTAACCCTTTGAAACGCAGCTCTCAAATAATAGGATCTGCTCAGTTTTGAATTTCATTAGTCGACTTGACCAATTTATCAGTCGACTAATCCTTTGGAAACGCACTCTTGATTCTGAAACGCAGCATAGTTAGTCGACTACTCCCTTGCGTCCAGTCGACTAGCCTTTCTCTGCAAACGCAGCTCCTTGAGACGCACACTTTATTAGTCGACTTGGTGTTTTCCCCTAGTCGACTAACTTCCCTTCCCAAAACGCAGCTTTCCCAAAACGCAGCTTTCCCAAACGCAGCTTTCTTAGTCGACTTGTCCCCTTTCTATAGTCGACTAACTCTTTCATGAGTCGACTACTTGTCTTTCCTAGTCGACTAATCTTGACTATTTATTATGGTTAATTACTTCTTTGATTATGAACATTATCTTTGGATCATGTATATTATGTTGCTATTTGCAAGGCTTGTTACTTGATGAATATCACCTCTTATCATGCTATCTATCAACATAAGGCATGATACACATGACTTTCATAATTATCACGATAACGGGAATGATGACCTGACAGCTTGACAGTACAACTGTACTCCTGATACACATGTGATACATTATAGTACGAACCAGTACTCCTGATATACCTGTATTCATGACATTCCTGACTTGTTCTTGCTCATTCCCGGAATCTGATAAATCATCTAATAAATCATAATGAGACAACTTGCATCGGGTCGGGGGAAATATGCGGCTATCAACATGTGTTCGTGTTTACAGTGGTATTAGGTATGTTGTGCAACTAAATTTCCGGTCTGACCTGTGGGCCTCCAGGGGACCGAGGGAGAGCTGGCTCCCTCATTCCTGGTACCATCATGATAAGGGCATACATAAGACCCTCCTGAATCGCCTTGCGGCAGGTTCCGTCACCAAGCAACGGAACACCCTGGGCCGTGGTCCCGGGTATGTACGGGACCCACTGTAAACATAGTTCGTTGATACCCCCGCTGGTTTTCAATAACAACCTTGCTTTACTCGGATATGGATCTATGTGTGCTGGGACGCTAGTTCACATAGCTAGATATCAGGGTAAGACGAGTAATAAATATAATAATAATAATAATAAAAGACGTTAACTGTGGTTGTTGTATGCGCTTGGATTACGGTGACATGAGATGAAGGTATATAGATGAGGATTTCCTTGTTTGGATTATCCCCTCGAAGTACTGGTCTCATGGAGCTGTAGCCTAAGCTTATACAATGCCCTTACGTTTATAACATGCTATGCTCCTTTTACTTGCTGGCTGATTATTCTTGATATTGTACCAACTCTCATATTCTTATTCTTATGCCACTCGGCTGTAACATGATCACTTGTTTGGGAGGTCCTGACTCCCTTGAATTTGTATGTTCAGGTTCCGAACCTTGGATCGAGGTGGAGCCTTCTGTGGAAGATCAAGCTTACCTTGCCGAGCAAGTTCACTAGTCTCGGTTTCTGTTGTACCTGACCTTCCTTTTGAGCTCGCGGGATTCCCTTTCAACTCGTGAGCATATTGTAATTATCTTGTAAATCGTACTTTTGAGTTTGGCTGTGATATATGATGCATGCGATATGTAAATATATGTCACATTCTGTGATAACCTTGTACCTTGTACTTCTTATGTTGGCATATGAAAGGACGCTACGCTTTGTCGTACTCTGATTCTTGTTTGTACTGATGCTTAGCGTATATACGTAAGGGTATTTCTGACCTGCGTATGTACGTCGCAGTGACGTCCCCGTACCCGTGGGATCGGGGCGTTACAGGTTGGTATCAGAGCCTAGGCTCTCACACCTATAGTACAATCAAGCAGCAAATTAATGGAATTTGCCATTGCCAACTACAATGTACAAGTTATCTAGTCCTTCTTGATTCCTTTCCTTGTGTCCTGAAATCCTTCTATCTTTCCAGTTTCCAGTCTTCTTTTTACCAACATAAGTATGGATAGAAGGACGGGTCGTAGCAACTCCGGGCAAACATCAAACGGACCCACAGGAGAGAATGTTGAGATTCTGAGAGTCATCCAGACTATGATGGAGAACCAGCAACAACAGACGGAACTCCTTCGGCAAGAGTTAGCAACTCCTAAGGAACAGAGGCCGGGGAACGTATCAGATTTTAGGCGATTACAACCGGCAATATTCACGGGAGGAGAGAAACCACTAGATGCTGAACAATGGCTGGTTGACACCACAGATCTGTTGAACGCAGCCCGGGTCCCAAAAGAAAATCAAGTGGAAGTCGCCAAAATTCAACTTAAGGATGTAGCCAGGACCTGGTGGCTAGCTGAAGAAGCAAGACTAGAAAAACCTGTCACTTGGGACCAGTTTTCCCAAAGCTTCTATAGTAGATTCTTCCCCGCCACAGCACAGAAAGAGATGGAGGAACAGTTCATCCGACTTCAACAATGGAACCGGTCTGTAGATGAGTATGCCGCTGAGTTCTTGAGGCTGAGCCGCTTCGCTCCATATATGGTGGCTGATGAAGAAAAGCGGGCAAGTAGATTCCAACAGGGTTTGCGAATGGACATCCAAATCCTCCTAATGCCCCAACAACTGAAAACTTATTCCCAAGTCCTTACCACAGCTCGGGAGGTGGAGCGAGGACTGGAGAAAGGGAAATCTAACATGATAAGGAACCAGGCCATGAAGAGGCCATTTCCACATGCAGGGAGAGGAGGTCCATTCAGAACAGCAAGAGCTCCAGCCATGAGACGACCGTTTCGACCAGCCCCCTTTCCAGTAAACCAATCATTTTCTTATTGTAACTATTGCCAGAAACCAGGTCACTCCCGACAGAATTGCCGTAGGGCAAATGGGTTATGCCTGATATGTGGTTCCCGTGATCATTCATTGAAGTCTGTCCCCACAAAAGGATGGGAATAGCCACCCAAGCACTACCAGCACTTCCAGGGCCAGATGGACAGAGGAACCAGGGGCCGATGGTTAGGAGAGCTCTTCCCCCTCCCCCACAGCAAGTTATCCGCCCAGTCCAGAGGGGAGTTAGAACTGCAGCAGGTCGTGGAAGAGGACGAGCTTACAACCTGACAGCGGAAGAGGCCGAAACTTCTGGAGAAGTGGTAACAGGTAAGATCAGGGTGCACTCTAAACCTGTCTTAGCACTCTTTGATTCTGGCGCTTCTCATTGTTACATATCAGATAATTTCATTGCTTTGAACTCTATACCTGTTGAATATTTAGACCACCAGTGGGAGATTAGTACCGGTAACGGAGTAGTTCTCTCTAACAGAGTTTGTGTAGATTGTCCGGTAGAACTGTGTGGCAGAACATTAACAGCGGATATGCTCGTGCTGGATACTAAAGGGTATGACGTAATCTTAGGCATGACTTGGCTCAGTAAATACCATGCAGTCATTGATTGTCGGAACAAGAAAGTCATTTTCAGAATGCCACTTCAGCCTGAGTTCCAATTTGAAGGAGAACACAAACTTGACAAGGGAAAACACAGATGACTATTGCTGAGACCCAGAAGAGGAGAGTACCAGTTTGGAATGAGTTTCCAGAGGTATTTAAGGAGATCTCAGGACTTCCACCCGATAGAGTAATCGAGTTTTCTATTGATATCCTTCCAGGTACAGCTCCGATATCCAAAGCCCCCTACAGAATGGCACCCACTGAGTTGGAGATTCTAAAGAAGCAACTGCAAGAATATTCTGACAAGGGATTGATTAGACCAAGTGCTTCACCATGGGGAGCTCCAGTGCTATTAGCCCACAAGAAAGACGGTGGTAAGAGATTGTGTATAGACTACAGAGAGTTAAACAAAGTTACCATCAAGAATAAGTACCCCTTACCAAGAATTGATGATCTGTTTGACCAACTTCATGGAGCTCGGGTATTCTCAAAATTGGATTTGCAATCAGGTTATCATCAGCTAAAGGTAAAGAAAGAAGACGTTCCAAAGACAGCATTCAGGACTCGTTATGGCCATTATGAATTCCTAGTTATGCCCTTCGGAGTCACCAATGCCCCTGCAATTTTCATGGATTTGATGAACAGAGTGTTCTCATCATATTTGGATCAATTTGTGGTTGTTTTCATAGACGACATCTTGATTTACTCGAAGAACGACAGGGAACATGCAGACCACTTGAGATTAGTATTACAGACTCTCCAACAGGAACAACTTCATGCTAAGCAAAGCAAGTGTGAATTCTGGTTAAATAGTGTGGCCTTCCTTGGGCACATAATTTCAGAAGAAGGAATTTCGGTAGACCCCAGTAAGATTCAGGCAGTAAAGGACTGGCCAATTCCAAGGACAGTAACAGAAATTAAGAGTTTTATTGGATTAGCCGGATATTACAGGCGCTTTGTCCAAGATTTTTCTAAGATTGCAGCCCCGTTAACGAAGCTCACCCGGAAAGGAGAAAAATATATATGGACCGAGGAATGTGCTACAGCATTTGAGCAATTAAAGGAAAGACTTATCACAGCTCCAGTTTTGAGGACTCCCTCAGGAACAGGAGGAATGGTTATATTCAGTGATGCATCCGGGAAAGGCCTAGGATGTGTATTAATGCAGCATGGTCATGTCATAGCTTATGCATCTAGGCAATTGAAACCACATGAGAGGAATTACCCAACCCATGACTTAGAACTGGCGGCGGTAATATTTGCATTGAAGATCTGGAGACATTATCTTCTGGGAGACAAGGTGTTAATCTACACAGATCACAAGAGTCTAAAGTATATTTTCACGCAGAAGGAATTAAACATGAGACAGAGACGGTGGCTTGAATTGATGGCAGATTATGACATAGACTTACAGTATCATCCGGGCAAAGTCAACACAGTACCAGATGCATTGAGCAGGAAGCCAGAAAATAGAATGCTAGTACGACTCACACAACAGAAGGAGTTGATTCAGGATATCATAAAATTGGACTTAATGATAGTGCAAGGAATTGATCAGACAGGACAGTTGATGACCTTTCAGATCCAGCCAACCCTGATGGATGAGATTAAGGAAGCTCAGAAAGAAGACCCCAGATTACAGAAATTCAGAGCTCAGATAGAAGCTGGATTGAGAACTGACCTCCGTATTCATTCGGATAATACCTTATATTTTGGTAATAGAATTTGTGTTCCCCAAGGAGAAGTTCGACAGAAAATTTTGGCAGAGGCACATAGTTCGGCTTATTCCATACACCCAGGAGGAAATAAGATGTATCAAGATTTGAAACAGAAGTTTTGGTGGAATGCTATGAAGAGGGAGATAGCCCAGTATGTGGCCAAGTGCTTAGTTTGCCAACAGGTAAAGATAGAACACCAGAGAACAGCTGGACTCCTTCAGCCCTTACCAATACCCGAATGGAAGTGGGAACATATCACCATGGATTTTGTTACAGCACTACCCCGCAGTCCTAAGGGTAACAATGCAGTATGGGTGATCGTTGACCGTCTCACAAAATCAGCTCACTTCTTACCATTCAGAGTAGGTCAGTCAACAGAAGTTCTGGCAGACAAATATATGAGAGAAATAGTTCGTCTACATGGAGTCCCAGTTAGCATCGTGTCAGATAGAGATACAAGATTCCGATCTCATTTCTGGGAAAGTCTCCAAGAAAATTTAGGAACTCGTCTGAAATTCAGTACTTCATATCACCCTCAGACAGACGGACAATCTGAACGGACTATCCAGATCCTTGAAGACATGTTACGAGCCTGCATGATAGAATTTAAAGGGTCATGGGAAGACTACATTCATTTGGTGGAATTTTCTTATAATAACAGCTATCAGGCCAGTATCAAAATGGCACCATATGAGGCATTGTATGGCAGGAAATGCAGATCACCGATATGTTGGGACGAAGTCGGCGAAAGAAGACTTATGGGACCAGACATTCTAGTTCAGACAACAGACAAGGTCCGAGTTATCAGAGATCACCTCCGGGCAGCACAGAGCCGACAGAAGAGTTGGGCTGACACAAATAGAAGACCCTTGGAATTCAAATCAGGTGATCATGTATTTTTGAAGATATCACCCACAAAAGGGTAATCCGGTTCGGTACTCGTGGTAAACTTAGTCCAAGATACATCGGCCCATTCGAAGTTTTAGATCGCGTGGGAGATGTGTCTTACCGTTTGGCATTACCGCCATCCTTGGAAGGAGTACACAATGTATTCCATGTATCACAGTTGAGGAGGTATATCAGGGATGAGAGTCACATTCTAGATCACTCAGAATTGGAATTGCAACCGGATCTATCCTACCAGGAACAACCGATGGCCATCCTGGACAAAAGTATCAAGACTTTGAAGAATAAGGCAATACCATTAGTATTGGTTTCTTGGAATAGGCATGTGCCAGGAGAAGCCACATGGGAACGAGAGGACGTCATCCGTGAGCGTTACCCGCATCTATTTACAACTTAGTTGGTAAAACCCTTTCTTCCTATTCTCCTCTACCGTCATCTTCCCCTTCCTGAAATTTCGAGGACGAAATTTTTTGTAAGGTGGATAGAGTGTAATACCCCATCCTCTGCATACGTACACAGTTACGTATCTTGATTCTTGGGGCGTATTCTTTTTATTTTATTTTATTATTTTCTACTATTTGAATATTTACTCATATAGCAGTACTGCTTGATTTGATCTGTTTGGTATTTAGATTTGAATAATTTTAGTTTCAAATATTATCCTTTAATATTCTAGATTTTTTCATGATTTTCTGGAATTTTTCGGAATTAAGTTGTAAATCTTCAAAACCGGTGTCGGCCAGTACCGTTGACCGATTCCCAGAATTTTAATTTACAAACGGTTTGGAATTTATAAAAGTACCTTTAGACATTATTTCTTAAAATCATATTTTCTATCTAAATACATTTTTTGGGATTTATCAGATTTTATCAAGACCCGGTCAATCCGGTGTATACCGAGATTGACGGTTGACCTTATGATTTTTATCTTGAAAATGGAGATGATTTTCTGAAAACCAATTTCACCAAAAATCGTTTTATAATATTTATGATTTTTGTGAATTTTTGGGAAGCCTTCCGAGACACTTCAATTTTTGGACCTTTCCAGAGTTCTCGGTATTTTCTCAGATACCGGGAAATCATTTTACTATTTCACTTCTCTCTTTTTCTATTTTTCTCTCTCCTTCCTCAAACGCGAGTTTTGGCCAACTGGATCCATCATTAAATGCGGAGACCCTTCCCTTGCTGCATTTAATGCTTATGGGCTAAAGCAACTCTTGTCCAATCACCCATGCCTTTTGACTTTCCCTTGAAACGCAGCTTTTGCGTTTTCTATTGGACGCAGCCATTGAATCCCGCGTTTGGCTTCTTTTTGCCTAGACGCAGCCTTGAGACGCAGCATTCTTTGGAGGGAAGTGAGGATGGCAATTATTATATTATTTTCCCCTTCTATATATATAACTTCTTTCATCTCTCTCCTTCATTTCCTTCTTCTTCTTGTTCCAGCAAGCTCCAATAGCCAACAAACCCCCCAAGCTCCTTGGCCGGCCATCACCACCACCCACCAAAGCCATTTTCTCCACCACAAATCCCTCTACTTCATTCTCCTCCATCTCCTCCTCCATTTTCACCAACAAACACCATCTTCTTCAACCTCTTTCACCAAGAGAACCTCAAAGAACCCACCTTCACCAAAAAGCTTCACCACCATTTCCACCACCACCTGCACCACCTTAGCCTCCACCAAGCGTACCACCTTCACCTCCTCGACAACCTCTTTCTAACGGACTATAGTTTCGTCCCCCGCAACAACGTTTGCAAGATCCCGTTTTGGCTTGATGAACTAGACTTGCACCTCCATCTTCTCCAAAGCAACCGCAACCCTTTCCATCAACTTGTGAGAACCGGCACCCTCCTGTTGGATTGGGACCGCGTTTCTCTGCGTCGGACGCACCTTAGGCGAGTAATTCTACTCGCCATGACTTGATATTATTTCATGTTTGTAACAAAACACAGCCCTCAAATATTTGGACCTGTTCTCTGTTCTGAACCTCTATTAGTCGACTTGGCCCAAACGCAAGTCGACTAACCCTTTGAAACGCAGCTCTCAAATAATAGGATCTGCTCAGTTTTGAATTTCATTAGTCGACTTGACCAATTTATCAGTCGACTAATCCTTTGGAAACGCACTCTTGATTCTGAAACGCAGCATAGTTAGTCGACTACTCCCTTGCGTCCAGTCGACTAGCCTTTCTCTGCAAACGCAGCTCCTTGAGACGCACACTTTATTAGTCGACTTGGTGTTTTCCCCTAGTCGACTAACTTCCCTTCCCAAAACGCAGCTTTCCCAAACGCAGCTTTCCCAAACGCAGCTTTCTTAGTCGACTTGTCCCCTTTCTATAGTCGACTAACTCTTTCATGAGTCGACTACTTGTCTTTCCTAGTCGACTAATCTTGACTATTTATTATGGTTAATTACTTCTTTGATTATGAACATTATCTTTGGATCATGTATATTATGTTGCTATTTGCAAGGCTTGTTACTTGATGAATATCACCTCTTATCATGCTATCTATCAACATAAGGCATGATACACATGACTTTCATAATTATCACGATAACGGGAATGATGACCTGACAGCTTGACAGTACAACTGTACTCCTGATACACATGTGATACATTATAGTACGAACCAGTACTCCTGATATACCTGTATTCATGACATTCCTGACTTGTTCTTGCTCATTCCCGGAATCTGATAAATCATCTAATAAATCATAATGAGACAACTTGCATCGGGTCGGGGGAAATATGCGGCTATCAACATGTGTTCGTGTTTACAGTGGTATTAGGTATGTTGTGCAACTAAATTTCCGGTCTGACCTGTGGGCCTCCAGGGGACCGAGGGGAGAGCTGGCTCCCTCATTCCTGGTACCATCATGATAAGGGCATACATAAGACCCTCCTGAATCGCCTTGCGGCAGGTTCCGTCACCAAGCAACGGAACACCCTGGGCCGTGGTCCCGGGTATGTACGGGACCCACTGTAAACATAGTTCGTTGATACCCCCGCTGGTTTCCAATAACAACCTTGCTTTACTCGGATATGGATCTATGTGTGCTGGGACGCTAGTTCACATAGCTAGATATCAGGGTAAGACGAGTAATAAATATAATAATAATAATAATAAAAGACGTTAACTGTGGTTGTTGTATGCGCTTGGATTACGGTGACATGAGATGAAGGTATATAGATGAGGGTTTCCTTGTTTGGATTATCCCCTCGAAGTACTGGTCTCATGGAGCTGTAGCCTAAGCTTATACAATGCCCTTACGTTTATAACATGCTATGCTCCTTTTACTTGCTGGCTGATTATTCTTGATATTGTACCAACTCTCATATTCTTATTCTTATGCCACTCGGCTGTAACATGATCACTTGTTTGGGAGGTCCTGACTCCCTTGAATTTGTATGTTCAGGTTCCGAACCTTGGATCGAGGTGGAGCCTTCTGTGGAAGATCAAGCTTACCTTGCCGAGCAAGTTGACTAGTCTCGGTTTCTGTTGTACCTGACCTTCCTTTTGAGCTCGCGGGATTCCCTTTCAACTCGTGAGCATATTGTAATTATCTTGTAAATCGTACTTTTGAGTTTGGCTGTGATATATGATGCATGCGATATGTAAATATATGTCACATTCTGTGATAACCTTGTACCTTGTACTTCTTATGTTGGCATATGAAAGGACGCTACGCTTTGTCGTACTCTGATTCTTGTTTGTACTGATGCTTAGCGTATATACGTAAGGGTATTTCTGACCTGCGTATGTACGTCGCAGTGACGTCCCCGTACCCGTGGGATCGGGGCGTTACACTTAGCATGAAGCTGCTCCTGCTGTAGAGTCTGCAATACAATCCTCAAGTGTTCTGCATGTTCCCTGTTGTTCTTTGAATAGATCAAGATGTCATCAATAAAAACAACAACGAACTGATCGAAGTAGGGTGAGAACACTCTGTTCATCAAATCCATGAAAACTGAAGGGGCATTGGTGACTCCGAAAGGCATAACTAGAAACTCATAGTGGCCATAACGGGTCCTGAATGCCGTTTTCGGAATATCCTCCTTCCTCACCCTTAGCTGATGGTAACCCGACTGTAAATCTAGTTTAGAGAATACTCGGGCTCCATGAAGCTGATCAAACAAATCATCAATCCTTGGTAAGGGATACTTGTTCTTGATGGTAACTTTGTTCAATTCTCTATAATCAATACAAAGCCTCTTACCACCATCCTTCTTGTTCGCCAATAGTACTGGAGCTCCCCATGGTGAAGTACTTGGTCGAATTAATCCCTTATCAGAGTATTCCTGCAGCTGCTTCTTTAGAATCTCCAACTCCGTCGGTGCCTTCCTGTACGGAGCCTTGGATATAGGAGCTGCTCCAGGCACAGTCTCAATAGAGAACTCAATCATCCTTTCAGGTGGCAGTCCTGAGATCTCAGCAAACACTCCTGAAAATTCATCCCACACCGGTACTCCCTTCTGAACCTCCGAAGTAGTCAACCGAGTCTTCCTCTTAGTAGATTTCACTTCTCCACTGAATTGGAATTCCGGTTGACGAGGAATCCTGAAAATAATCTTCTTCTCCCTACAGTCAATAACTGCATAATACTGACTGAGCCAGGTCATGCCTAAGATTACGTCATACCCCTTGGTGTCTAGCACGAGCATATCTTTGGCCAAGGTCTTATCACAAAGTTCTACTGGACAGTCAGCACAAACTCTAGAAGATATGACTACTCCATTCCCAGTACTAATCTCCCATTTGTGGTCTAAAGATCTAACAGGTATGGAATGCAATGCCACAAAATGATCTGAGATAAAACAATGTGAAGCACCTGAATCGAAGAGGGCTAAAACAGGTTTAGAATGCACCCTGATATTACCTGTTATCACCTCCTCAGAAGTCTCAGCCTCTACTTCTGTCAAATTGAAGGCTTGACCCCTTCCACGCCCTGCAGCAGTCCTAGCTCCTCTCTGGACTGGGCGAATAGCTTGCTGTGGAGGAGGGGGAGGAACTCTCCTGATCATCGGTCCTTGATTCCTCTGACCCGGTGGCCCTGGAAGTGCTCTCTGTCCATTCGGTCCCTGCAGTGCTGGCAAAGCTTGGCCGGCTATCCCCATTCTCCTGTGTGGACAGGCTTCTATGGAATGGTCTCGGGAACCACACACCAAGCATAATCCATTTGCCCTACGGCAAGTCTGACGAATATGGCCTGGTTTCTGACAATAGCTGCAGAAGGAAAAAGGTTGGGCCGTCTGGTAAGGAGCTGGTCTGAATGGTTGCCTCACTGTCTGAACCTTCGCTGCTCTGTAAGGGCCTCCTCTTCCCATTGGTGCAAATGGCCTCTTCATGGCCTGGTTCCTCATCTGGTTCTCTTGCTTCTTCTCTAGCCCACGCTCCACCTCTCGAGCTATGGTGAGAACTTCTGAATAAGTCTTCAGCTGCTGGGGCATTAGGAAAACTTGGATGTCCATCTGCAAGCCCTGCTGAAACCTACTAGCCCGCTTCTCCTCATCAGTTACCATGTACGGAGCAAAGCGGCTAAGTCTGAGAAACTCCGCGGCATACTCATCCACGGATCTATTCCCTTGCTGAAGTCTGATGAACTGCTCTTCCATGTCCTTCTGAGCAGTGGCAGGGAAGAATCTGCTATAAAAGCTCTTGGAGAATGTGTCCCAGGTGACAGGCTTCTCCAATCTGGCCTCCTCAGCTAGCCACCAAGTTCTGGCTATATCCTTCAATTGAATCTTAGCAACCTCCACTTGATTCTCCTTTGGAACTCGAGCTGCATTCAATAAGTCTGTGGTATCTGTCAGCCATTGCTCAGCATCCAGGGGTTTCTCTTCACCCGTGAATATGGCTGGTTGCAGCCGTCTGAAGTCTGAAACATTTCCCGGCCTCTGTTCCTTTGGAGCTGCCAATTCTTGCCGGAGGAGTTCCGTCTGTTGCTGCTGGTTCTCCATCATCGTCTGAATGACCCTCAGAATGTCCACATTCTCTCCCGCGGGTCCATTCGATGCTTGTCCGGAATGGTTTCGTCCCGTCCTTCTCTCTATACCGAATTGGGAAAAGATAACTGAAATTGGAATAATGGAAGGAGTTTAGGACACAAGGGAGGGAATCAAGAAGGGATCAAGAAGGACTAGATAACTTTGTACATTGTAGTTGGCAATAGCAAATTACAGTAATTTGCTGCTTAATTGTACTATAGGTGTGAGAGCCAGGCTCTGATACCAACCTGTAACGCCCCGATCCCACGGATACGGAGACGTCACTGCGACGTATATACGTAGGTCAGAAAATGCCCCCACGCATATACGCTAAGCAATAAGTACAACAAGAATCAGAGTACACGACTAAGCGTGGAATTCATACATATGCCAACATAAAAGTACAACTACAAAGCTACCACAGGATATGATAAAGTATTACACATTACATGTGCATTACATCACAACCAAGTCCAAAAGTAAGATTTACAATATAAACACAAGAAAAAGCTCACGAGTTGGATGAAGATCCCGTGAGTCAAAAAGAGAGATCTGGCACAAAGGCTGGAGCTAATCTGCCTGCTCACTAAAGAAAGCTCGATCTTCTGTGGATGGCTCCACTTCGATCCAAGCTTCAGAACCTGAATGTGCAAATCCAAGGGAGTCAAGACTTCATAACAATAATCAAACTACAGCCAAATGGCTAAGAGACCTGAATAAGTAAGAGGGAACAGTATGATGCATGCAAATCAGCAAGTAATAGGGACATAAAGAGATAAGGTCTGCATATAAGGATCCACAGTTAGAATCTATTGTTATTATTACTTGTCTTACTGTGATATCTAGCTATGTAAACCAGCGTCCCAGCGCACATAGATCCATATCCTAGTAAAGCAAGGTTGTTATTGGAAATCAGCGGTTGTATCGACGAACTATGTTTACAGTGGATCCCGTACATGCCCGGGATAACGGTCCAGGATTGTTCCGTTGCTTGGTGACGGAAGCCAGCCGCTAGGCTAACAGGAGGGACTTATGTATGCCCTTTATCATGATAGTATTCAGGAAGAGGGAGCAAGCACTCCCCTCGGTCCCCTGGTGGCCCACAGGTCAGACCGGAACATGAGTTGCACAACATTCCTAAAACCACTGTAAACACGAACACATATCGATATCCGCATGTTTTCCCCCGACCCAAATATAAGTTGGTCCATTTTATACAAAAGTCAAGTGTATCATGCTTGGTTCAAGTGATGGCATGATAAGTGGTGATATCCATTTATTAACAAGTTATGGAATGAGACTACACAATAATAAGTCATGAAGTAACGAGAAGTAATGTCCATCAAGTAACATGTCATGAAGTAACAGTCATGATGCACAAGTAACAATAATACATAACACCTGAACCAATGATAAGATCCAAATTCAGAAAAGAAATCAACTAAGACAAACAGTCAGAATTAGTCGACTAGGTGGAAAGGTTAGTCGACTAATAGGGGTCTTAAGTCGACTAACAGTCTGGATTAGTCGACTAAAACTGGGTTCCAGAGAGTTGGAATTCTGATTCAGGAAAAGTTAGTCGACTAGGGGGAAAGGGTAGTCGACTAACAGTGATCTATAGTCGACTAACAGATACGTAAGTCGACTAAAACTGTGATACAGAGTGTTTGGGTTTCTGGTTCAGGAAAGGTTAGTCGACTAGGGTCAAGGGTGTAGTCGACAAAGGGTCTCTAGTCGACTGGTAAGTTGGTCTAGTCGACTAAAACTGTGTTTCCAGAAAAGGTTACGTTTCAGAACAGATGGGTTAGTCGACTAATACCTAGGTCAAGTCGACTAATCGTCTAGAAACAGAATACAGAACAGATTTTCTGATGGTTGTGTTTGATGGTCCAAAACATGATTTTGAAGGCATAAGCATACATGAATTATAACCACCAGTATACTAGAAATTGAACAAGTCTTGGTGAGTAAAAATACTCACCTTGAACGGTTAAATCGAGGCTTTACGAGTTCCGAAAAGGTTGTTGTCGACAATATCCCCAACTTGATCCTTGGCGATGTTGCGGACGATCCCAATCCAAAGAAGTGGTGGTTGCTTGAGATGGAGAAGATGACCTAGGTGTTTTGGAGTTAGGGTTTGAGTTGAGATGAAGGAGGATTTGGTGAGGGTGAGGGCTTCTCTTGGTGGAAGGAAGTAAAAAGGAAAAGAAGTGTAAAGGAAATGTTTATATAGGTTTTTGATTTTGTAAAGGAGATGCAATTTATGTAGAAGAGAGGGGGCTTTTTGCAAATAGGGGAGGGGATGAGTGTCCCTCTTCTTGGCCACTTGGCCGGCCATGGGAGAGAGAGAGAGGCATTAAATGAGGGGGTTGGTGGAAGTGAGTGGAGGTGAAATTTTGGGAAAAGATTGGAATTTTGGGAAAATAGAAAAAACTTGTGGTTGTGGAGGAAGGAAGGAAATTAAGAAAAAGGAAAAAGGAAAGGAAATTATAAATGAAAATATTTTCTCTTGAATTAAAAATGAAAAGACAAATTCCCGGGTTTAAGTCGAGGATGCGGAAAACGTTTCGGAAAATACCGAAATCGTCCGAAATTCAAGTATCTCGGAACGACTCGCAAAATTTACTAAAAATCAAGAATATTATTTTAAGACTCATGGTGAAATCCGTTTGAAGAGATACTTTATAGTTTTAAAACTAAAAATCCCGGAATCAGTTATCTACCGACTCCGTTGGAATTTTCATAAATTCATAAAATTCTCAGAAAAAGTATTTAGATAGAAAATATGATTCTAAGAAATAAAGTCTAAAGGACCTTCTAGAAATTCCTATCTGTTTGTGAATTAAAAATCTGAGAATCGATCAGCGGCACTGGTCGACACCGGGTTTGAAAACATTTAATTAAATTCGGGAAAATTCCAGAAAATCATAGAAAATATATAATATTGGAAAATGATTTTAAAACTGAAATCGGTCAAATACAGGAAGTAAATCGAAAAATACGATCGAAAAACTGAATACGCAACTAAGTACGTATTCCGGGAACGGGGTATTACATACCTCACCTCCTTCAATTCTCATACTATCCCATCTTTCATCTTGATACGAACTGTACCCATCCCTTCTATATTACACGGATGATCATTACCCATGACCGTATAATATCCATCTAGCTTCTTAAAACTAGAAAATCAGGCCCTGTTCGGGCACACGTGATAGGTGGCTCCGATATTTAAGATCCACTCAGTATTATCTGAGTTACAAACAGTAAGAGTAGTAACAGAGAGAGAATACCAAAGAGTCTTAATCCGATCCATCCGCCTGTGCGAGATTTGCCTCGGTGTTTGACTCCATCTTCTTACCTTTGGCCTTCGAGTAATCAACTTTTCAGTGCCCTAGTTCCTTACACAAGGCACACTGATTTCTCTTCAGATCTCTGAAGCCTGATCTGGACTTTGACTTCCCTAATCATCTCTTCCCTTCCTATTGGAACTACTGCCTCTTACCGCCAATGCCTCTGCTGTTGTGTTCCCCGAAGAAGACAATTTATCCTATCTCCTTGCTTTATAACTCACAAGAGCAGCAGACACCTCACTGTAGTTAAGGAATTTTCTACCATTAATCAATGTAAGAGTAAAGGTCTCATACTCTTCCCTAGGAAGAGAGTTCAAAAGAATTACTGCCTTATCCTCTTCACTGGTCTCCACATCCACATTAATTAGATCTATAAGATGCCTCGTATAGCAATTCAAGCGTTCATTGATGGAGCATCCTCTTTGCATCTGAAAACCATAAAGCTTACTCTTCAACTGTAAACGCGATTCTATGCTTTTCGTCAGATACTTCTTCTCCAGGATCTCCTACAGCTGTCTCGCAGATGTCTCATGCAACAACTGATACTTGATGTCTTGTGTCAAACAAGACCTGATCAAGTCACACGCCGAACGGTTCATCTTGTCCCAATCTTCTTCCGTTGTTGATGCACGCTTCTTCTCTAACCGTAGAGTATCTTCGATGTTTGATGCCGTCAGCGCATCCATCACCTCACACCTCCACATATCAAAATTGTTTGTGCCGTTGAACTTCACCACATCAATCCTCAGATGTGGATTCATGGATCTCACTGATGTACTTTCTCCAGTTATCTTCTCAACTGATTCCTCAAAGCAATGCGGAAATAAACGGAGTTAGATAAACAAACTGGTTAAAGATAGGATCTTTACCTCCACGCGAAACCCTCGAAGAGTTTCCGAAGCAATCTACTCCTCCAAATTGATTCCTCGAGCAATCTACACGCTGTTTTGAGATCGACACACGATCCCACAAACAGTCCCAACACTGCTCCGAGATCGACATACGATCTCTACCAAATAGCAACTGATGCCCTTAAAATCAACACACGATCTCACGACGAACCTGGGATGCTCTGATACCAATTATTGTGCGCAGGACAACAACCTCTCTAAAGAATCCGCCCACCAGGCGGAGACTTGATGCAGCAGGAGAAGCAACCAACACGATAAGAATAGAGAACAACAGAGAAAAGCAATCAACACAGTATTTAACGAGGTCCGACAACGTGCCTACGTCCTCGGGGCAAGGGAGAGAGATTTTATTGATTCAACAATCAATACAAACAATACAGAGGAAACTTTTCAGAGGATTCTTAGGGATATACATGAGGGCTTTAGCCCCTATTTATAGCCACAGAGTCCCTGGATTTAAGAAAACCCAGATTCAATTCGATCTCATCTAGAAAAGGAATCCGAATCCCAAAAGGCAGCAGAAAACGCGTCTGTCGGTCGACCGGCCGGTCGACCGACCCATGCCACGGTCGACCGCGCCGGGCGGCCGGACCCAAGCTAAAGCTAAGGCCTATCAGTCAGTCGACCGATCCGGTCGACCGGGCCGATCGACCGCTCTCTTCCACGGTCGACCGGGCAGTCGACCGTGATGAACCTGTGCACGTCGTGCACGCCGGTCGACCGGCCTCCTCGACCGGTCGACCGGGCGGTCAACCGGGAGCACAATCTGGCCTGCTCAATGCGCCGTTTCTCGCTCCTTGATTTTCGATCTCTGTGCTAACTTCCTCTACTCCTTTATCTCCTCTCTCCCTATAACACACACAAGTACAGTGAGTTGATCTCTTAAGAGCATTTCTCACGAATTTTTGTAAGAACTTTTATGTGGGTTGTTGGATCTAATAGAAATGTGAGTTTATTTGATTTGATCTATCAGATCTGACGGCCCACATAAAAATTCTCACACAAATTCGTGAGAATTGTTGCACACACACAAGCTTTCGATTGAATTTTCAAGATCCGACCTCACATTATCATCTTAATGTTTTAAAATATACACATATAAAAAATCAACTGATTTGAAATTTGCTTACTCCATTTTCTTTGGTTTCAAACATTAACAATTTTTTAACAGTAGAATAAAATGGAACGATTAAATCAATGAGTAAACGAACTCTAAATCACTTGATTTTATATATGTACATCTTAGAACATGAAGATAATATATATATATATATATATATATATATATATATATATATATATATATATATATATATATATATATATATATATATATATATATATATATATATAGTAAGGTTACAATATACGTAGGTGTAATAAAGTTAAGTTACACACACCTCTTTCTACCACACAAAAATTTTGCTTGGTGAGATACAAACAAAAATTAATGTGAGTAGTCCCCACAAGGTGTTTAAAAAATATTTTGTGTGTGGTGAAAAAAGTGTGTATAACTTAACTTAGTTACACCTATGTATATTGTAACTATATATATAAAGAGAGAGAGAGAGATGTACCTCAGCCGTTAGCTGAGAGAGACTCTCTCAGCTGTCACTTCAAAATGGTCGCAAACTTACTACAATATGGTCGCAGTCCACTGTAACATGATCGCAGTCCTAAAAATCATATATTTTCAGTGTATTTAGGACTGCGACCATGGTAGCAGTCCTCAAAAAAATACTGCGACCTTGGTCGCAGTTTTCAAAAAAAGACTGCGATCTTAGTCACAGTCCTAAAAAAAAACTACGACCATGGCAGCAGTTCTCATAAAAACACTGCGACTTAATCACAATCCTCATATAAAATTGCGACCATAGTACAATCACCTAAAATTGTGGTTAAAAGTCAGTCACTTTGCGCCAGCTGAGAGCGCCAGCTGAGAGAGTCTCTTAGCTGGCGGCTGAGGTACAGATTCCTCATATATATATATATATATATATATATATATATATATATATATATATATATTATATATATATATATATATATAGAGAGAGAGAGAGAGAGAGGAATATGTAAAGCAGCTGACACAAGAGGTAACTCCGTCCTATGTCACACTCAAAAAATTATATCTCTCGAATTTTTTCTACGATCCGACCGCACATTTTTATCTTCATGTTCTAAGATATACATATATTAAAAATCTAGTGATTTAGAGTTTGTTTACTCATTGATTTAATCGTTCTATTTTATTCTACTGTTAAAAAATCGTTAATGTTCCTAAAGAAAATGGAGTAAGCAAACTCCAATTAGGTGATTTTTTATATGTGTATATTTTAAAACATTAAGATTATAATTTGTGATCGGATCTTGAAAATTTAATCGAAATCTTGAGTTTTGAGTGCGACATAAGATGAAGTTACCTTCTGCGTCAGTTAATTCCCATCTCTCTCATACATAAGGAATATGTAAATCAGTTGACACAGGAGGTAACCCCGTCCTATGTCGCAATCAAAAATCATATCTTTCGATTTTTTTCACGATCCGACCGCACATTATTATCTTCATGTTTTAAGATGTATATATATAAAAAATCAAGAGATTTAGAGTTTGTTTACTCATTGATTTAATCGTTCTATTTTATTCCACTGTTAAAAAATCGTTAATGTTTGAACCCAAAGAAAATGGAGTAAGCAAACTCCAAGTCAGGTGATTTTTTATATGTGTATATTTTAAAACATTAAGATGATAAGGTATGGTCGGATCTTGAAAATTTAATCGAAAGCTTGAGTTTTGAGTGCGACATAGGTCGAAGTTGTCTTCTGTGTCAGCTAATTTCTATCTCTCTCATATGTGAGGAATATGTAGATCAGCTGACACAGGAGGTAACCTCGTCCTATGTCGCACTCAAAAATCATATCTCTTAAACTTCTTTTCACGATCCGACCGCACATTATTATCTTCATGTTCTAAGATGTATATATATAAAAATCAAGTGATTTAGAGTTTGTTTACTCATTGATTTAATCGTTCCATTTTATTCTACTGTTAAAAAATCGTTAATGTTTGAACCCAAAGAAAATGGAGTAAGCAAACTCTAAATCAGGTGATTTTTTATATGTGTATATTTTAAAACATTAAAATGATAATGTGTGGTCGGATCTTGAAAATTCAATTGAAAGCTTGAGTTTTGAGTACGACATATGTCGAAGTTGCCTCGTATGTAGCTAATTCCCATCTCTCTCATATATATATATTTGTGTGTGCAGGACATCCACAATAAAGTGCTTTATCATCACATTCATTACTTCTTCAAACAACAGAACAGCTCTCTTCCTCTGAAAGAATACGATCAGGTTCAGTATGTTATAATCATTATGAATTAAACTTAAAACTCTCAATATACAAACTTTTTTTTTCTTTTTTCTGTCTTCTGATCTTTAGAAGGGAGGGGTAATTGCCATCAATTGGGCACTTGAAATTATGGATTTAAAAGACATCCCAAATAGAGAACGTCAACGGAAATAATTGGTAATGTAATTGTGGTGGAGATTTCCGTCGCGAGCGATTTGACGGTCGTTCCTCATCACAAACGAGGAAAGAGTTGAGTGGGGATTAAGAGTGCGAGAGAAAATAAAATACAACACAAAAGAGACACATGATTTTTTACATGAAACCAAATCGAAAAAAAAACCCACGGAATGAGCAGAAGAATTCACTATAATCTGTAGGTTACAAAGATTATAGGGCTCCAATGCCATAGTCTCGATACTGGGCTTTTGTGGAATAGCCAAGATCCCCTTCTTGTTGGAGGCGAAAGTCCATTTATTTTTCATCTGATCTGTGTGCATGAGGTGGATGGTACGGGTGTGATCTCCCTAGTCATATGATCTGCATGTGTAGATTTATTACAACGGTCATGATTGTTGGCACTTGATTATTGGGATCGTATGCCGAGAATCCCGCCTCAGTCCATAACTGCCCAGGCCGGAGGACCTTTCACATTATGAATATGGAGGAAGATCAGGCTGCAAAACTGAAGATAAAGGTCATGGATGATCTATGGCCATGGTGTAACTAAAGGCGGAGATCAGGGATGATCTATTCTGAGATTATCTTGTGTGTTGTTGAAGTCTCTGGAAAGGGGTAGACTCCGTGACGGCTAGGAGTATCGAAGCTATCGGATAGAAGTATCCTCGGGTAAGAAGCAGTTTCTTGAATTGCTCTGGAGTGACGGAGGATTTTAGTTGCTTGGACATGTGTCACGATTATGTAAGAGTCAGATTTTGACATTACAGATTCTCCTGCTTTTCTTCTTGTCAGAGTTTGCAAGAGAGAAGCGGGATAGCTGAGCTGGTGAAGGATTTCCATGTGCTTTAGAGTTTGATTTGACGCTTGTGGGCAGGGGAAGATCTAGATCATTAATGTGGATTCTTCTAGATTGACTTGGATATCGTACTACTGGCTGACAACTGGCATGACGATTGATCTAACTTCTTGAAATCGGTAAGTGGTGTCCCTTCAGATTCTAGTGCCATGATGACAGAGAACGTGGGGGAGCATCCATTGATATCGTGTCTCTTTGGTTGATCGAAATCTTCGGGATGTGATCCGATTTTTTGTGGATTGAGAATTTAAATTGGAGACAGTTTGGCTTCTCTTCCTCCTTCTATAAATAGGTCGAGTCCTTCATGTAGAAGCAGCCTCTGCCTTCTCCTTAGAAAAGTCTAATCTCTGAATTCCTCTCCTGCTGTCTTGTCGAGCCACTTGTATCCTTTTCTCCTCTTTATCAGATGGAGAAAGGAAAGGTGGAGAGGATGGTGGTCCAGTTCCCATCGCTTGGGAGTATGTTCAAGGTGAAACGTCAGTCTTCGCGATGAGCCTGTCACAAAGCATCAGTCTTTGTGACAAGGCTCTGCTGTCAGGGGTGATTTGCTTGGTGGTCGCTTTGATTGGAGCCGATGATCTGGTTCCGAGTCATCTATTATTTTGGGGAGTGAGGATCATTCTAAAGAATCTCACCGTCTCTCCATATAGGGCGACTGAAGAAGGAAGAGAGGAAGCTCTTTGGTTAGGTATATTGGCGAATTGCTTCTCATCCTGAAGCCTGATCCTCTTTCTCAGAACACCAAAGTGGAGGAATGTTGTCTTCTCCTTCTGGTGTGTTTGTCAGAATCTTTCTGGTCAGATGTTGCTACCTCGCTCCTAGAGGGCGTCTTGGGGATCATGCAGAGAGCGGTGCTAATCTGGTTGCCTTGGAGGTGTGTGAGTTGTTGTCGAGGCTTATAAATGCCTGCTCAAGAGCCATGGTGCAGTTGGGGATGAAGACTGTCCTCAAAAGATCTCCTCTGATGAATAAATCTTTGTTGTTCCTATATTGGAGGTCTATAAATTATGGCAAACAGTCTCCCAAGCTCTTGTATTCCTTTTAAAAAGTAAACACGGGGATGTAAAAGATTTTATGAATTTCACTTGTCAGATGTAATGACATAATGAAATTTAATAAAATATAATTGCATGTTATTTTGTAATGAAAATTAATAAGTTGTTTAGATCTTGCCTGATTTGTATTGAAGAATGATCATACCCCTTCGGAAGCTGACTTCCGGATGGTAAGAATGTGATGTTTGTATTGTCATCTCCGAATGGTGTCTCCATCTCTGAGCGTATAGATGTTGATCTCCGAGTGATGTGAGAACCTCAGTCGCGGAGATGAATTGCGTCATTGGGCGCTAGTTTTCGAGTGAATTGAAGACTTCAGTCGCGCAGGTTAATTGGGCCGCTCGGCACTGGTCTCCGAGTAAAATGAGGGCTTCAGCCACGGAGGTAGATTGGGTTGTTAGACGCTGGTCTTTGAGTGAAGTGAGGACTTCTGTCGTGGAGGTGGATTGCTTGGTTGGTGCCCAACTGGGAGGATGCGAGCTGAAGAGCACCCGGAGGCTTATGTTCGTGTTATTCGTTCTCGAGTGGGAGCTTCCCTCCTCGAAACTCACAAGCATAAAAGTCCATGTGAGGGGAGCCCTCAGCTACGGAGTTGGACGGATAGTTGCTCAACTGAGATGAGCCTTCCGAGAGGGCAGTTGCCCAAATTGAGGATAAGCCTTTGGAACTCAGATATAGGTGTTTGAATTATGATTCTCGAGTGGGGGTTTCCCTCCTCGAAACACAGTCAAACTGGCAGTAACCCAATCGGGGATGAACCTTCCGGATGGTAATTACCTGATTGGGGATGAGCGAAGGTAGTTGTCTAGTGGAAATGAACCTTCCGGATGGTAGGTTGCCCACCGGGGTTGAGGCATAAGGGTGCCGGTTGCCTGATTGGGGATGAGCCTTCCAGAAGGCAGTTACCCAATCAGAGATGAGCCTGCGAGATCGCCCGTGGGCGGATGTTTGTGTAATCTTTCTCGAATGGGGGCCTCCCTCCTCGAAGCATACAGATAGAGGTTTTCAGAAGAAGGGATCCTACAACCACGGAGTTGAGATTGGCGGTATCCTGATTAGGGATGAGTCAGAGCAGTTTCGGAGATGAATACATGTGTTCTCATTCTCGAGCGGGGGCTTCCCTCCTCAGAACACACAGCTAGAAGTCTCTATGTATATGTGCGTGTGAATTGATCGCATGGAGCTGGTGAGCAAATGGGCAGATCTTGTGGAGGATGTAGAGAGCCGAGAGCCGGACATTGGAGTTGTTGGATCTCGAATGGGGGAATTTCTCCTCGGATGTCCGTCATGACTCCAGAAAAGAGAGCTCGTAGACTAGCCGAGTGGGAGCCCATGAGCAGGCTCCTCGGATCCTGAGAAAGATGTAGGGAAGCCATTAAGAATTGAAATATATTTTTATTAAATAACTTTAATAAAATACATGAAAAGTGAATGTGATACGTGGAGCTTTTATCCGTTTGAAGAACTTTTCTGATCTTATTTGTCAGGTTAGTGTTTGTACTGGGTGACTATGTTGTGGTTGATTTGGAGACGGGGTCTCCTGCTATCTTTCTGTCTCAGAGAATGCTTCAGGTGTGAGAATGTAGTCTCGGAGGTATCCTGCTGGACAAGATCTTTGAGGTACCTATGGAGAAACCGGTATTGAGAGGTCTGGAGTGGACTCCGAGACGGTTGGAAGCACCGTAGCTACCAAGGTGGAAGTATCCTCGGGGTGAGGAGCAACTTCTGCAATAGCTCCAGAGTGACTGTGGTTTGTAGTTATTTGGACATGTGTCGCGATCCTGTGCGGGTCAGATTTTGATCAGTACAGTAATGAAAATTTTAAGATGTTAAAAATTGTTGGAATGAAAGTGAAAGAAAGAAAAGGTAAAGAGGATGAGGCAGTCACGAAATCTGCTCATATATCACATGTAAGTCTCTACTATTAGACTTAAACTTCGAAACTGTAGTAAAACTTTTATATTCGGACAGACGTGAACTTTCAATCCGCTTATGAGTTAAATTTGGTGTTTATTCGATTCATCTCCCTTCCACCTTATGGGTTTTAAATCAAATACTTATTTGATCTCTCTCTCTCTCTCTCTCTCTCTCTCTCTCTCTCTCTCTCTCTCTCTCTCTCTCAGAGAGAGAGAGAGAAGTATCACTCACAAAACACCATTATGATTCTGGACAAGGATTTGTCTTCTCTATCAATAATGCAACTAAATTTAATGCAGTGGGGATATCAGTTTGCAATCCATCAGCACTGGGCCTAGCAAACAAAAGTAACTAACAGTTTGAACTGAGAAGTAAGTTTGTCTCTCTATTGCGTTACCAGGGTTTACTCCCAAACTTCAAACAAACCAAACTAACAAAAGTTAAAAATTGATCAATCCGAGAGTTTGCTACTCACCTGGGACTACGAATCATACTACCGGATTAGCCCCACAACTTTAACTTCACGTACATATATGTGCATGCATCTTGATCTCAGACATAGATGAACCCTACCAAGTACCAACACTAGCTAGGACCACAACCAATACATTTCACTGAAATATATACAGGTTTTGTCTCCCTATTCTGATAGTTGGTAAGATTTGTCAGTTCCCAACTCAATGCCAGCTAACCTGCCCACTAACTTCATGCCATGCACGCGCAAACCTTGAACTCACTCTTTACAAACATCTTGAAGTGTGAATGTCTGTTCCTGTTTCTATGTGTTATACCCACAAAATTAGAGCCTCAAACAACAAAATAAACATTGGATCAGTTTTGTTGATCAACAAACTAGCATGATATGACTTGTGATATCAAAATTTATATATTTTATATACAGGAAGAACAACATAGTCTAATTAATGCTGGTAGACCAACAATGAGCTAGCTCTAGCAAATTTTACAAAACTCTGATGAGAGAGAGACAGGGAATTGTGATACAAGTGGTGCCCTAAATTCCTCATCAAGATTTATATATCCATGATCTCTTGCAAAAACTATATATGACATGATTTCTCATATGCTAATTAATTTAAAGAGTACAGCACCTTTCTATGCCCTCACTTTTGATGATTTATACTTAATTTGCATCTCTCTCTCTCTCGCCCTCACTTTTGATGATTTATACTTAATTTGCATCTCTCTCTCTCTCTCTCTCTCTCTCTCTCTCTCTCTCTCTCTCTCTCTCTCACACACACACACACACACAAATTAAAAGAAGGGAGAAGGAGATTTACTAAATTAAATTTTTTGCAACACTTTTGAACTTCTGCCTCCTCCCATCACAAGCAAGCCCTAAAAACAGGCATGTTAATTTTTACTCAAAGATCAAATACAAAGAGAAAAACCATCCAAGCTTCAGTCCACGGAGATCAATACAAAAGGGAAATTTCATACAACCCCAAAGATCATGGTAACTCTAGTTTACGGTTTATTACAACCCAAATCATATATAATTTCAACATAAATTATTTCAATTGTACTGATCAAATCTATAGGGCTGCTCAAATAGAAATTACAAAAGAACCAATTTTTCTTGAACAAATTATTGTCAGTGATGTAGCAAGGTGTAGCTAATGAATAACTTGAATGATCGATCAGTGCCCTTGAATAAAAGAACAAAATTCAAATCACAAATCCATATACTAAACTTATTGATTTCAATTTTCAATAATAGACAAACTTTCTTACTTGATCAAGGATAAAACCCTACATAGCTTAATACAATACCGGAAGAAAGTAAACCTCTTCCAATCACACTCTTATTTAAAAATCGTATACACGCATGGACCCAAAATCATTTCAAACACAATCACAAACCTCAAACTCACTAGAAGTATTTAATTAAGTAAATAACTAATTATATCCAAACCAATTCTTATATATAGTAGTTCAACCTAGTATATATGTGTCCTATGATCCTTGATGATCACCATGATCTCATGCATCCCTCACCGCGAAGACGTTACGAGTCTTGACAACGATATCGTACATGTGCACGGTAGTGATCCTCGAGAAGTCTCTCGGGACGGTGATCAGGTGAACGGAGGACCTCTGGTGGAATTGGAGCAGGCCAG
The DNA here is from genome assembly GCA_038442645.1 of Agave tequilana. Classification (NCBI taxonomy): domain Eukaryota; kingdom Viridiplantae; phylum Streptophyta; class Magnoliopsida; order Asparagales; family Asparagaceae; genus Agave; species Agave tequilana. Next base: position 117,902 of record JAVJIF010015543.1, read on the forward strand.
GATCGGCAGTAGGGTACCTCTCCCACCCGAGAGCCGAGAGCTTGCCTGCGAGCATCTCGTTCGATGTGATCACCTCGCCAGTGGGGACATGCACCAGGACCTTTCGACGGGCTCCCTCGCTCGTCTCTCCGCCCCGGTTATCGACGAGCCGAACGACACCATTCTTGAACACCCAAACCCCAGACATTGAGAACAGCTAAATTAGTTATGATTAACTAATCAAACAGAGTTACTATTTGCAGAGGAGATGATGAGGGGATTTATATGGCTGCGTTGAAAGGCTGGAGACAAACACGTTCAAATGTGCTGGCCTTCCGACTGGCTAAGATGGGGCCCACGAGTGGCTACAAGGATGTATATATGTTGTTGGGGACCACCACGAGGGGCGCACCGAACACGCAAACCACCTCCCATTCACGCGAGGGAATATGATTGGGGATTTGGGGGGGTGAGAAAGAGAGAGACTCTTTAGGGATCAGATTTATTTAGCTCTCGTTCCCTTTCCCTGTGGAAAATTGTAGTTTTTTAGTTTTCATTATTCCCGTTGTCCTTGCTCAATAGACCTCCACAACAACACCGGAAAAAGTATCACCAGTCGTGGTGCTCCACAAGTAGAGAGAGAGAGAGAGAGAGAGAGTTTACGACAGCAAATCCTGAGCCCGTCGATTGGCCTCCACGAGCATCGGATACGCTCTACAACGTTCCACCCTCCCTCGCACACACGAAATTGAGGATTCGAAAACATAGTTGCTTTCCTATCTCAACCTGTCCTATGCTTGTAATGGGCAAATTCAATGACAGGCAAAATATTCGCGTCTTTTATCTTCCCGTGACTTCTAATCAAAAGTAAAATGAAAAGATGTCCGTCAATTGCTTTCTAAATATATGAGAGGGTATGAATTTTTAAAAAGATTTCTTATGTTGTGAGTAATTGGTTTATTTATATGCGTTTGGAGACTTGCGTATCAGTCATGATGAATGATTAGCCACTGCGTGAGCTATCTCGGATTCAACAAACTCACGATTCACAGACCAGCTTCGTTTTTCTTTGTTTTATTTATTCATTTATCTATATTTATATTGTAATTTATTTGTTTCAGGTTATTGCATGCCCAAGCTTCAAATTTTAGTAAGTTAAAATATCTAAAAAATATAAGATAATACAGTAAGGAACAACATTATATATATATATATATATATATATAGATATAGAGAGAGAGAGATAGGCAATATGAGATAAGATTACACAAAATATTTTTCCTTTTTCCCTGAAATATTCCTTATTCCTTCCTATATTTTCAAAGAACCCAAAAGTTGCTATAACCAGATAAACCAGGTTGGTGTCACCTCCTTTGCAACTGTGTTCTAAGGTATATGTCATATTGTCCACGGTTAGAATATTATGTCTTACTGTCGTCACCATCCCTGTTGGGATTAAGCGTCAGGTTAGAGTTAATTTTATTTGGTTGCCTTGTCTTGATGGCTATTGTGCATTAAACTTCTAATTAAATTATGATATGATTAAATCTCCTAACCAGTAAAGATTTGTATTAAAATAGTTAATCAAACTAGTATAGTTTTTTATCTATAAATACCGGTGTTTTGAGAGTCTTTCTTTCAATCTTTGCCTATTTGCTGCATAGGGGTGTTATTGGTTTGGAATTTCTCGGTTCAACTCGGATTGGCACTCAGATTCAGATTGCACTAGAACTACTAAGCCTATGACATTTTAGTTGGATTTACTAAGACTTCGATTAGGCCCTGACTTTTTAGTTGAATTTACTAGAACTTGAGCTAGCATTTAGATTTTTTAGTTACATTTATTAGGATTTGGACTTTTAGTTGAACAATTTAGACTAATAAGTAGAACAATTTTATAGGAGATTTTTACAATATGATGTGATATTATTGATTATTTGGTTATATTAAATGCTAATCTAACACTGATTAACTATTTTTTTTATTGAAATAACATCTAAAATATTTCATAATAAAATATTAAAGTAAACATTATTGCTTAGTTATATAGATATTATTAATATACAATATATTTTTCAAAGCTAAATAATATCATATCCTAAAATAAGAAAATATACAATAGTTAAAAATAAAATAAATATTCAACACAAAACCAAAGTTTAATTACAAATAATGAATATTCACAATTGCTAAAATTGACGTGATGCTATTTATTACTTTATCTTATAAGTATTCTAAATACGTTGAAATTTAGTTAATATATTGTTGCTAAATTTTTCACTAAATAATTAAATTTATCATAAATTACTATGAATATTTCATAATGAATACTAAAATAATGTCAATATTATTTAATTATGTATTTAGTTAATATTTGTTAAATATTAACTTAATAATAATAATAATTTTTATTTCTATTTTAATAAATAAAATATTATCATCCAAATTGCTATTATTAATTACAACAATAATTTGGATAGAGATTAAATGGAGGGGGGAGAGAGTGGAGAATTCAAGTCTAAATGAAAAAGTCTATGGTTATTCACATGGACTTTTTTGATAATTGGATTGGTTCAACTATTCATACTTAGATTAAAAATTAAAATTTCAAAAGTCTAGTCCAAGTTTAAATCATAGTAACTAATAACACTAGTATGGTGGATAAAAACAACTTACCGTGGATCGGACCCACCGCAAGCGAAGTTTTGTCGCTTCCCAAGGATGTTACCTATTAGAGAACACACAGAAAATACTTTTCAGATTAGGAGCACCGGTGTGGTGCTGACCTAAGACCCTCAGACATGAGAATCAGTAGTCGGAATGGAAAAGTGAGTGGACCGAGTAAAGAATTACTGCTTGTGTGTTGGTGGACTGGAACAGAGAAACTTTTAGTGTATTAGATAGACTTGCACAAGAAACTGCTAGTGTATGAAATGATGGAGTGGAATAAGAAAACTTTTAGTGTAGTAGTGGCGTGTGTCTGCTCTGAAGATTAGAGAAGCGATCGGTACCCTTCTCCTAGGAGAAGAAGGATCAATGTACCTGACATGGATGCTGGCATGGAGGTGAAATTAGTGGATGGCTGTAACTGCACGATCTACACGTGCTGGATTTGTTATAACGGCCGTGATTGCTTGATTAGTCGGGATTGCATGCTAGAAAATCTATTGTTATGTATAATTGTCTGCTTTAATATAAGGGTGTTACACGTCTTCAACGTGGAGATGATGGTGATGCGTAACGATAGGAAGAGATTTCAATATTCTCTTGTTGAGAGCCTCTCGCTTGAAGTAGGGCCTTTTGGTCAGGAAGATTTCGGAGTGGAAGGGACCTCGAAATAGGGGTAGATGGCTCCATGATGGAAGGATCTTCGAAACGGAAGCTGACTTTGAGAAAGTTGAATGTGGAGGATATGGTTCTGGATTTATGTCTTCAGAACGAAGGGTAGTCCCAGGAAGGCCAGGGAGGCAGGGGCTCTGGGATGGATTAAGAGACTTGTGGATGTATCAGGAAAAGCTCTTGGTAGTTTGGACGCGTGTCATGATCGTGGTCGTGGTTAAACTTTGACCACTACAGATGCTCCCCGCTTTTTCACTTGTCGAGTTTGCAGAAGAGAAGTCAGGGAAGCAAAGTTGGTTGGAGTGGATGCTTTCGAACTCATCATAAAGCTGGTGCGGTAAATCTCTTCAGATCGCAGTGGATCTTATGGAATTAATTGATAGTTGCATAGTTGGCTGACAGTTATCACATCGGGTGGCTGAATCTTCTAAAAGGCTGAGACATGCATCTTTTCGAATCCTGGAGTCATTATGACTGGGATGGTAGAGTTTTATGATTTGACTGCGATGACTGATCTTCTGCTTTTATTGTAGACCAAAAATCTCAGGATCGTAGGCCGACTTTTTAGGGATTAAAAATTTGAATTAGAGACGGTTGGGTTTCTCGTCTGTCTATAAATAGAGGTAGATCTGTGGGAGAAAATTATGTTCTGTCTTCTTCAAAAAAAAACTCTTGCTTCAAAACCCTAGTTTCTTTTCTTGTTGCGCTGCCATGTCATCCTTTCTTCTTTTCATCAAATGGAGGAAGGAGAGGGAGAGGGAGGAAGATAAGGAGATGGTAATTGGACTCTCTTTTTGGAAGTCTGAAAGGTGCATCGCATTAGTCATCGTGAAATGGTTGTTACAGCGCATTATTCGTCATGACAGGGTATCATGACAAGTATTGCCATCGGGAGCAACAGGTAGGAGTCATGCTCGCACTGAAAGTGGTACTTGCCCTGGGAGGCTCTGGGATGCTAGCACTATTCCACAGTTGTCTAGCATGCTTTGCAAAATTCAGTCTGCTCGGACATCAGCTCTGTTCTCGAAGGGCTTTCTGGAAGTCCTCTCCCTTCTCGCAACATGAGGAGGCACCAGTGTTGGCCTGGATGTCTTGGAGGTTCTGTATTACCAGACATTGTTGGTTCGCTCTCAGAGGGCTTCTTGAGAGTTATCTTATCCTTCCAACTGTTGTGACAAAATTGATATTCTATGATACCAATTGTTACTCTCAGGATCGACGTTTGCGGAACTTGGCAATATGATCAGTACTTACAAAAGAAAACTATTCTAAAGCAAACTAGCAATACTTAGATAAAAGACTAATAAGAAAGAACACGAGGGTTTTACGTGGTTCGACCCAAACTTGATATACATCTACGGGAAGAAACTTGAGAGAGCTTTATTAATAACTTGGTACAAAGAGATCTAACCTTCCTCTTGATGACACAAGAGTATTCACCTTTCCCTTGAATCTATGCCTAGATTACAAGATTATACCTTCTCTCTATGCACGTTCACCTTTCTCCTCTCTTTCTTGTCTTCCTTTCGATCTCCTTGGTGTTCTTCACCTTTTTTCTCCTTGAGATCAACTTGGTTTAGGCAATTACAATACTTGGTTATAACCTTTATTTATAGAATTTTAAATACAACTCTTATTTAGACTATGAGATGACCTTAGCCCTTGGATGGTTGAAGAATCTTGATTAATCCTTTTAGAAATTGATCTCCTTGATCTAGAAGGATTCTAGACTCTTTAATATTTAGAAACAAACCTTAATTGAATAAAATTGAATCATTTTCATACTCCTTCTGGAAAAAAATCGCAATCGCCTAAAAAAAAAACTGCTTCACCTTGATTTGCTTCTTCTGTTTCAAGTTATCATCTTCTCCAACTCAATTAAATTTTCTTGGACCATCATCTCTTCTTGAAAAATAAGACAAAATTCTAACAATCTCTATCTTGACTTATTTTTCAAGCCTTTAGCAAAACAACTTTAGATTTTGGATTACTATCTGAATTATTTTCTTGATTGTAATCATTTTGTGAAGCCTTCAACTCTTACCCCCTCTCTCCAGGGCCTTTGACTGATTTACCACCATGGCTTGGGACATATCAGGCCTTATCTGAATGCACCATTTCTCCTTCCCGCAATATTTTGACCCGGTTCACGTCCCGTTGCAGTCTTTCTTGAAGCTTCACCTCGCGATGAACTCCCTTCCAAGTTTATCCTTAAAACTCCACCTCGAACTGTGTTTTCTTCCTTCAGCTTATATAACCCTCCACATTTCTCTCCTTCGAGAATTACCCTGTCTCTTTGGCTAATTGTAATGACATCTTATTGCACTTGGATCCGGCATCCTTTTTCGTCGAACGCCCTTATGGATATTAGATTGTAGCATGCCTCCAGAATATACCGGACTACCTCCAGAGAATGCATTCTCCCCTCTTTTTCTGTAACATTGATTGTCCCTGTGCCAATGACCTCCCAAGCTGAGCCATCCACCATCTTGACAGTTCCTTCCTCGTTTGCGACTAAGGAGTTGAACAGCTCTTTTATTAGGAACATACATAAACCGTACTACCTGAATTAAATATTCAGATTTTACCTTGAGAAGCGTTGTCTTCGTTGGAAGCTATTAATACTTCAATTTCTTCTAAACTGCTTAATGTTATACCTACCTCCGCAGTTTTCTCGTTCTTCTTCAATCACTCTTGTCGATGCTTGCAGTCATTCTTCCAATGACCTTTTCTGTGAAAAAAGTGACATGCCTTTGACGAGCCCAGAACTTTCTTTCTTCTCCTCTTCTTTTCCTTCCCGTGACCACCAATCCGATCATGTCTGCTCCTCTTAATTTGTCTTTTTTTAATCTCATTAGATAAGAGAGTTGAAGTGTCTTCCTCCAAGATGAAAGTTTCCTTACCATAGAGCATGGTGGCGACAATGTGATCATATGACTCTGGAAGCAACTGAGAAGTATCATCGCTTTGTCCTTCTCGTCGATTTTGACATTAATAGCTAGAAGCTCGCTGATGATCTTGTTGAAGAAGTTTAGATGCTCCAACACTACTGTCCCTTCATTCATGCGTAGCCAATATAGTTGTTTCTTGAAATACAGCTTGTTCGAGAAGCTTTTCATCATGTATAATGTTTCTAATCTTGACCACAATCCTATAGCCGTTTTTTCATCCATCACGTTGTGCATCACCTCGTCTATGACACATAGTTGGATCGTGCTTGCCACCTTTAGATCCATTTTCTCTCAATCCTCATTTGACGTACCTGCAGGTTTGCTGACTTACCCCGCAAGATTTTGTGAAGACCCTGTTGCACCATTAACGCTTCACCCTCTTTTGTCATAATTTGAAGTTTTCTTTGCCATTGAACTTCTCGACCTCGAACTTTCTCGTAGAACTTCCTATTTTTGACATATCGCACTTCATCAACTTTTAACTCTGATACCATTATTGTGACGAAATTGATATTCTACGATACCAATTGTTACTCCCAGGATCGAGATTTGCGAAACTTGACAATATGATCGGTACTTGCAAATGAAAACTATTGTAAAGAAAACTTGTAATACCTGAACAAAAGAATAATAAGAAAGAATACGAGGATATAACGTGGTTCGGCCCAAACTTGACCTACGTCCATGGGAGAGAACTTAAGAGAGCTTTATTAATAACTTGGTACAAAGATATCTAACTTTTCTCTTGATGACACAAGAGTATTCACCTTCCTCTTAAATTTAATTACAAGAGTATATTTTCTCTCTATGCATCTTCACCTTGCTCCTCTCTTTTTTGGCTTCCTTCCGATTCCTTGGTGTTCTACAATTTTTTTTCTCCTTGAGATCAGCTTGATTGAGGTAATTATAACGCTTGGTTATACCTTTATTTATGAAATTTTACAATACAACTCCTATTTGGACTTTGAGATGATCTTGGCCTTTGGATGGTTGAAGAATCTTGATCAATCTTTTTAGGAATGATCTTCTTGATGTGAAGCATTCTATACCCTTTAATATTTAGAAACAAACATTCATTGAATAGAAATTGAATCATATTCATACTCATCCTGTAAAGAAAACTCGCAGTCGACTGAAAAGAAAACTGATTCACCTTGATTTTCTTCTTCTGCTTCAAGTCATCATCTTCTCCAACTCAATTGAATTTTCTTGGACCATCATCTCTTCTTGAAAAACAAGACAAAATTCTAACACCTGCAACATAGAAAGAATGGTGTGTCAGCTTGGTTGCGTTAGAGTCATGGGAGCTGATGTCGAGGCATATGGCTGCATGTTTAGAAATCATGACGTGGACGAAGATAGACGACTGCTCCCGAGAGACATCCTTCGATAAACAAGTCTTTGTTACTTCAGCATTGAGGCTCGTTAATGGTGGCAGGACTACTGGGATCGGATCTGGATCATTTGTGTTTTTTTCAAAAAGTTGTGAACACAGAGATGTAAAATAAATTTGTATCACTCTTGTCAGATGTAATCAAATATATTTAATAGAATGTACTCGAAATGGAAAGATTTTCATAATAAGAATGCATATATATTTCTGGAATTGAAATGGTTGTCTGGATCTTGCATGATTTGTTTTTACCGTTGGCTTTTTTTGAAATTGATATGACCATATCTTTTTGGAGTGCTGATCTATATTTCTAGAATGGTTGATTGAATATAGAGTGATTTGGACAGTTTGCGCTATTATTTTTAAGTAGAGGAGATCCCATCAACGGTACATGCAAACTTTTGGCCTCCAAATAGGAAAATCTCAGCAGCGGAGTTAGATTCGCTGTTATCTCCAAGTGGGGAAATCTCATCAATAGAGCGGCGAATTTTGGTTGGACTCTGAGTGGAAAAAAATCTCACAGTGGAGCGTTTCGACTGCCCATAAGCTAATCAAGAGGAAGCTCTAGGATTGCGCTTACATTGCCGTCTCTGAATAGAGAAATCCCATTAGCAGACACGCAAGGTTTTGGCTTCCGAGTGAAAAAATCTCAACAGTGGAATGAGGACTCTGAGTGGGAGAAATCTCATAGCGAAGAGCTTCGACTGCCCGTAGACTAATCGAGAGGGGGCCCTAGGCTTGTACTTGCATTGCTATCTATGAGTGAAAAAAATTCCATCAGCGGGACGTGCAACCTTTTAGTTTCCGAGTGGGGTAAATCCCAGCAGCGGAATGAGGACTCTGAATGGAAAGAATCTCGATAACGATGGGTTTTGACTGTCTGTAGGCTAATCAAGAGAAACCCGTAGACTGGTGTTTGCGTTGCCATCTCTGAGTGAGAAAAATCCCACAACGGAACGTGCAAGCGGGCTTCCAAGTGGAGGAAATCCCAAAAAAAGAATGAGGACTCTGAGTGGGGGAAATCCTAGCAACAGAGTTGGGTTTGCAGTCATCTCTGAGTTAGGAAATCCACCGTGTATGGCACGTATATCACCGGTGGAGAAGATGCCTCTATCCAATTTTCTACTAGTAGTAAAACTCTATATAATTTAGTTTCTTTATTTTGAATTTTTTTATTTTTGATTTGTATTTTAATTAGGAGTTTAGTTTCTTTATTTTGGAGTTGTAATTCTATTTTGATTAGGAGTTTTACTTTGAGTTGTATTTAAGTTTTTAAAAGCCTATATAAAAGCATCTTGTATCAAACAATAATATACAATGAATTATTATGAAAGTTTTTTCTCAAATTTGTGTGAGTATTGATCTCTCTCAAATCTCTCTCTTTGTATGTGAAGCCCTAGAGAAATCCTAGATTAGTGGTATGAAGTCTTAACTAGTTCATCATCTTTCCTACCTCTTTCCCCACTCTCTCAGAAAAATACTATTACGAAATTCCCCATAAATTCTCCACAAAAATCCCACCAAAATCACAAAAATTACTACAGTCGAGTCGTTCATCATCTTGTTTTTTTCTCCCCCACAAACCCACAGCTAATTAATCTTTTTCTTTGTTCCTTCTCTGGTCTTCTCTCTTTCAATCTCGCTCCTTTTCACCATCTCCTCTTGTCTACAAGCATCAAACCGCCATCATCAACATCATCATCTTTTTTTTATCTTCCTTTCTTCTTCCCTTTCCTCTCTGCTCACATGTGTCACCAACACATTACCTCGTCCCATTCCCACAACTGCACCACCAACTTCGGTCGTCGCCTGGCCATGTCACCCTCTCCCTCGCCGACACCCCATCACCATCCCTCTCCTCCTCGTGCGACTTCTCTTCTTTGTCTTCCCCTTACCTACACAGCCTCATCGCCCTTCCCTACTCATCATCGAGCCTCTGCCCCCGACCTATTATCTTGGCACTCTCCTTCTCCTCTACTCCTTCGATGCTGCCGCCAAAGTCATCCCACCCTCCTCGAGTAGCCGCCTGCAATAAAAACAAGAAGCAAATCAATTCGGGTTTTAAGATGTAACCCGAACACCAACCACAACATAAAAGAGCACAATTGGGTTTAAGTTCAACCCTGTTTGCTACAGTACAACCGAAGTGCTACAGTAGCTACTGTAGCGGGATCAGACAGAAACAGACCCAATAACGCACCCAGCTGGTTTTCGGGTCGTAACATCCACATCCTGCGTCCGTTTCAGTTGATTTTTGAATCATTGTGTTTGTGAAAGATTTCTTTACACATCCACAAGCATCACAAGGACATTGAGGCCGACGTAATTCTCACTAAGTATGTTTCTAATTCAAATCCATTATTTCGAGTCTGATATATTTAATCTCTGAGTTGTTATCAATTTAATTATTGTTTACAAACATGCGATTATCGGTATCTACTTACTTGTAATTCAGTAGCTTTAATATTAATCGTAAAATCTTTTGCTCCATAATATATTATCTTTAGTTGATTCTCGATTGAATTGGATTTATCTGTATATGTTATTTCATTACACCTATCCACTTTATTAGTTTTAACATTTTCCTACCAACATTCATTTCATGTTGGTGAAGCGTGATTGAGTGTTTTTTTACTGATTTTCATACACGCATACACGTTTCACATTATTTTGGTATCAGAGCACGGTTAGATAGGATTTACATAATTAGTTCACGTTTATTTGCTTTATCGCATTTAGCTTAAATTTTGTCAAAAAACAAATAAAAATTAGGAAATATTGTAAGGTAAATTTTTTTCCTGAAATTCCGTACGATTGGTATTTAACTAAGAAATGATACTCAACGTGGTTCTATAATTAAGGAACGTCAAGTACGGTAAACCTCACACCTGAATTACGACGACCGAAAAATTAGACTGGTAAGATTGGAGTTTGACTGACCCAACAATTTAGAAAACAGATTTTTTTAAAAAAAAACTTTTATAATAATTCATTGTATATTATTGTTTGATACAAGAGGTTTTTTTATAAGCTTTTACAAAATTGAATATAACTCTAACTAAAACTCCTAATCAAAAGAATTACAACTCCAAAATAAAGAAACTAAATTCCTAATTAAAATACAACTCCAAAATAAAGAAACTCAAAGTAAAAAAACTAAGATACATAGAGTTTTACTACTAGAAAATTCGAACAAGACGTCTTCTCCACCGGTGATACTCGTGTCATATACGTGGCTTGATATCCGCATCATTATCTTCACAAAGAACGCAAAGTCAAAGTGCCTCTTTTTAGCATCCAAGTTTTCGCCTTTCTAGTTACTATTAGAACGACTTGCAAGTAGAAAATAAATCACAATATTATTTACCTTTGATGTATCGAGGAATTCTTGCGTCCGCTTTGAAACACGATGACTCCAGCTTTATCTACATATTTGCTTACAAGTCTAACTTTATAGAAATGTTCAGCCTTGTGAACGTCAAATATCATAGAAATGTCCACTCAACGGTTCTTAAACAATTTAATAACACAACCTGCTAGTATCCTTGCAACCTTGCAATTATTGAGAGAATAAATTCCAGCATCTATTTGCTTCACTTTCTTGTCAGAAAGCATGTCATAAGCCCAATCCCATTTCAAATTCCCCGATCCACTTGTCTCCTTAAACATGCTTGACTGACTTCCAATGAATGTCGAATCATCCGCACGCAGCATATGTCCCTTGTTTCATTTAGAAAAAAAGGGGGAGAGAGAGAGAGAGAGAGGAGAGAGGAGAGAGAGCAAACACTTGATATATCATTATCTATCAATTTTACTATTCCATTTACTCAATAAAATCTACTGTTTCATTCAAGAGAAAGTTGAATGAGAGAGAAAGAGAGTCTCCCCTTAACATTAGAAATATTTTCCTGTTGGAACTGGAAGTTACGAAACTCAAACTCTCTTCGAAGATAATTTTTGGGGCAACAAAAGAGAACATGGACGCTGTTCTATTCAACTCGCCCGAAGAATTTTTTTTTTTTATACAAAAGGCAAACACGTGAACAGTACGCCTCCACCCTCTCTCCGAACTGACACGCAGCTATCAAAGCGCAGTATCCCCATCTCCGTTCACGTGACACTGCTCTCCAGGCCCCCGTGTGCCAGAATTGGCCAACTCGGGTCCACTTTCCGGATGCTTGGATTTTGACCCGGCCGGCATGACAACTAGTTGATCCCAAGCCCATCGTCTTGTCACTCTCCTTTCGGGCCCCACCGATGCACACGTGTCGTCTGCTGACTGGTTGGAAATTAGGGCTTCGATTGTGGAGGACAAGGGAATCGACTCGGGAAGCAAATGTCGGACTAATGTTGGGATCCTTGATTCAGTCTTCATCACTGGGGAATCCATCATCAGTCATCAGAGATGCATCTGGATGTCCCGAGAAAAAAAAGTTACTTGGCATATTTTTATTTTTTATGGTGATTGTAGGACATGGGAGAACATGAAAATCCCCTCAGAGTTCTGTTTTCTAGTAGAAATTTCAAGTTTTGTGATCCTTTTGTATTACATACGTTAACTTAACATTTCAAACCATGTAACAATGAATATTAATATTCTTTACAATCCTCTGGTTTTCAAACAAAGAAAAGAATAAAACACTTTGTTTTAGCTTCCCTTGATTATTTTCTCTCTTAAAAGAGATCTGATTTACGAATTGGGCTACAACCAGTGATCTCCTGACCTCAATTTATGGTTGTAGGTCAAAGAAAGAGAAAATGGGAATTGTTTGCATCTCTTTATTTCATCACTGATTAAAAGTCACATCAAGCATGTTCATAGTGCACGATAGGAGAACAAATTAAGATTATTAGAATATGCATTTCACATCCAATCAAATTGAGAATTATTAGAAAGAAAAAAGGCGTGAGATTAGTCACGCAATCGAGTAATTAGATGCTGCACGTCTCTCACAATGGCCTTTAACCAAATTTCTAGCCTATGTTATCTGGCCAATCAGAGCTAAAATGCAACCAGACAATATCAGATTTATACCTACATGCGTTGGAGGCTTAAAGACTAAAGCTGTTTAAGTTTGACTTTGTAATATTTATCTCCACCCTGTTGAACCGTTGACCTTCTTATATTAACTATGTGTGAAGGATTATCGACCCACGTGATTCATAATTCTTATTGATGCATTACACGTGGAATAAAAGATTTATTAAGATCATATGTAATTAGAATAATCTCAAATTGAAAAATTAAGTAAAAAAAACATAAATAAAAAAAAATTAGACCCAACCTATTAGTTTAAATTTTCAAGTTAAAATTAAGCTCACTCCACATTGTGACTTCAGGTTGGATCCTATGGAACATATGCCTCCCACCTCTGTCAAACAAGGAATCATAGTCTAGTCTAACCATGAAGAAAAACACAAAATGTAATATTAGGTTTGACATTGAGCAGAGAGATAATTAAATATAGAAACTTAAACTCCATTGATTATCATATGTCCTCTTAAGTCAAAAAAAGTCTGCACCAATGGCTACGGCCTGTATTTTCAAAAAATAAAGAAGTCGTCAATTGAGTTTCAAACTACCATCACAATAGAAGCACAATCTGTAATCAATCATCGGTAGCTGACTTCCTGCAACAATCTTATTCAGCACCTTCAATCTCTTCATCTTCCTGTACACCTCACAGGTATAATACGTAGTTGCATCTGCAAATTAGAGATGCAAACATTTAAGCAAAACTCAAGTAAGCAATTGGTGCTAAACTGTAACGGCAGTAGTTAACTTCAAAGCCAAAAGAGTTTGATTGCATTTATATCTACCAATCTTGCAAGTAATATCACAAATAGAAACACCAGTCGGCCGTGTTGGTTCCTAGAAAAATCGCCAAAGAAGCTCATCCCAGTTTAATTAAGAAAAGCACAGGGAGACAACCAATGGGCTGCGCTCGGTTACCAGAAAAGTCAGCCAAAGGAAGCCAGCAGTGGTTTCTGTAGGGAATGGAAGGCAGACAACCAGGAGAAAAGATGAAATTATACTTCTCTTCTGGCTGACAGAAAATAGTCCCCACTTGAAGTTATTAGTGACAATGAAAGAATTGGCAAAATTATTCTCTCACACTCTACAGTGTTCCCTTCGCTTACATCACTTATGTGCAACCAAAGATAGACCAACGTTCAGAGCAATGTGAATAAAAAATAGAGCAAATTTTACCTTATCAGTATCTCTCCAAGATTTCCAGTGAACTGCCCATCTATGTGTTCTTCAATGTTAGCAAGCTGCACAAAATAATTATACTTTAGAAATCAAAAGCATATGGAGCAAAGAATAATACAAATAAGTAGGCGTGATTTCCAATCTATGCATCTCAGTGATATACCTGCAAGTTCATATAGAAATCCAAACAAGATAACCTGGGAAAGAATGCACATTATATAGATATGTTAATAATTGATCTTAGAGAAAATCATTCTTAATGAGGAAAAGGGAGGGGGAAACAGAAAAAACAAAGAACTTTTGTCACCTTTGTATTACATGCCCCACTTGAGTTTCACAATCACAGGTTTCCCTGTCAGATAGTTCAAGAAAGGTTTTGGTTAGCGAGTAACGCCTGCAACTTTAACAAGGCACCATGCACCATTCAGAACCACATAGGTCGCGGGAGTTTATCAAACTTTAACAAATTAAAACAAGAAGATAAACAAAGCAGTTTTCTAGGAACCGCAAGCGCCTGTTAGGCAAGTGTCAGGTTTCTGTTGGTTGAAGGAATCTGGGTTTGGCTTTTCAATTTTAGGTGAATGTTATGGACTGTCCAATAGGAGAACACCAAAAGGCAGTAGTTTCAACTTTCAAGAGTAGTTAAGGTATGATCATCTCATCATCACCACTTTGAGCAGCTTACTGGAATCAAACAATTGGCACCTAAAGCTTGAGTGGGCATTTTTTAACATGAGAGAGAACTGGAAATGGTAGACAGAGAAACAAAGTATGCTCATGCAACCAGAAAAGCGACTGTATCAAGGGTCTCTCTAGCGGCAAAGGAAAACTTTGTATGGGAAACTGCAGTTATCTCTATGGCACAGATGAAAAGACGACAATGATGACAATAGATACTGAAGATTAAAGAAGACAAGTCCATGGTGAAAAGAAATTATAAGACTGTTTCAATCATTATAGAATCATGCCACAAAAGACCAGGCAAAAAGAGTAAAGAATTGCTTTGGGGCTGGATTCCAATTACAGTGTATTTCCTGGAGCCCCCCCCCCCCCCCCCCCCCCCCCTCTTCCCCTCCTCTTTTATATATGCTTTTTTCCATCTTTTGATACACCAATACAAAGATGGAATAGGGATACCTTCAGATAATTTGATATTTAACCTCAAATTGATCAGCTATTCTTCATAGTCATTCTACATTAGGTACAGACATGGCACTCATGTTGCAATTGCACGCATCGACATGGAATGACAAGGAGTTCATTGAAATATATACTAGAATGATTTCCATATAAACTACAGAAAGTTGATCATTATTCTTATTCCATTGCTTACTACTTGGAAATATGTGCTATCATTATCTAAGCCTTTGAGATTGGGATTGTTACAGAGCATAAAGTTGAGACGGCTCCATGGAAATTTCAACTATACAAATGGGGCTGATACCTGATGACAAACCTCAAGGAGTTAGCAGAGTTCTTGGTTAAGGCAACAAACACGAGACAGCCTTGCCATACAACCTAGCATGTGAGTTGGCGCAGACAACCCACCTCATTGGTTACACAATAGAAGCTCATGCAACAGAATTCTCTGAGATTTCCCTAGACAAGGCAAGAGTGGAGACTGTTGAGAGAAGTGGATAATCCAAAGACATTCTTATAATATAACCAGACCAAACCCCATCAGAGTGCGACGATATGATTTTCTTATGACAATTGATGCACTTATATCGAACCACCATTGGCCTGTACAAGCTGAATGATATGATCTTGCGTCAAATTATATGGCAGTGACACATTACAAATTGGCACCAAAATATTCTGTTATCAACACTACAGTACTCACCTAGAATCTGCGTTCTATGTGAACAGTCATCCAATTGGCTGCAAGGTTGCAACTCACGCTTTTAAGAAAGATAGGGACTGAGGCCACGTCATAATTATAAAAACTTTTTAAGTTCGCACAAGTCAGCAGTAAGGGACCATGCACATGAACACTGCAGGCAAACAACAATGACACCAACAAAGACTTTTACCGCAAACATTTGAGATCTGCAACATGAATCATGTTGCTAGTTTCAGTTCTCTTAGGGTCATCCGTGTTAAGTTAACAATTAAATATCGAGATAGACTTAGCTAATTCAGGAATAATTTGGAAAGCAAAACAAATCCTTCCGGTGCAAATTTGATGTTAGGAAAACCAAGTTGGAAGTCCACTTTGTTCACATTGATCTACATCGTCTAGAATGCCTGAAAAAAATAATCAAGTGTTTTCAAGATCTTTTGTGCATGTATCGAGTACAAAATAGAAGGCCTAAGTAGTAAGTTGCTTAGACTAAAGGACTAGAATGTTTGAGACCTAACAAAAATTGGTGCGCATAAGGTTTTCTAAGTTTTAACATCATGCTCAAATGGTCAGATCAAGAATTTGTATGTCTAAATCATACAATTGAGCAACATGCTACTTTTGCCCATCCATTT
Source organism: Agave tequilana (assembly GCA_038442645.1). Classification (NCBI taxonomy): domain Eukaryota; kingdom Viridiplantae; phylum Streptophyta; class Magnoliopsida; order Asparagales; family Asparagaceae; genus Agave; species Agave tequilana. Next base: position 134,256 of record JAVJIF010015543.1, read on the forward strand.
TTTGTTTTTGGATGCATGAGCATAAAAACTTTAAAATAATTCTTTTTTTAATTTTTAGCCCCTTTATATACTATGGATCAACTTTAACGTATTGAATCTTCTATTTAATTAGCCTGACATTGAATTTGAATGAGAAAGACTAAACTCCACATCTTTCCATAAGTAACCAAGTTTATCTCCTAACATGTCCTTTATTTCATTTTTATTGGCTGAATTCATGTTTATTTGGTTTACCTCTAGTCCATGTTGCTCCCTCAACTAGCATATATTACTCTTAACTGGTGTATTTATTGATCTCCGTGGCACATTCAGACCATCTCAAACGATTCAGTACTTATCCCAAGGCAGGATCAAGAAGATTGGGTTTGTGTTAGATAGCCAATAGCCACTGTAAACCGAGAGATCTCTGTGGTATGAATTCTTAATGACAGAAACAAAGCAAATCCTGAAAATGTAGGAGATGACATGGAAAAAATTAAATCCATCCATTCACCATAATCTCTTTTCCCAAATGCCAGACTTACAAACTTGATTATAATTTGTCACAATATAACATTTGTATATGGATAAATGTTAACTTCAGGATCAATAATAAGCTTTTACACCCTTTGACCTTTTCATAAATAATGAATGTTTTTAAATCATTAAAAAGAATTAGCAAGTGCATATAACTTGCATGATAAAATAAATAATAGTTTTAAATTTTACTGCTGCATTTTTTACCACTAGATAATTGAACTTTGATATTTATTTCATAAATGTAGTTAGTTAGGCTTCACGTACCATATGTCTTATATTACATCCAAAAAGTTATAAAAAGAAAGCATGCCATATGCTAGAAGATAGTGTACATTATTTTCCTCAACTCGTAATTATCAAAATTTTCCATGTTGTTCGTATCTGTTTTGGTATTTCAATACTTATAAGACAGTAGTAAATCGCATGCGCACTAAGTGCACATGAGGTTAAAGGAAAGTTTAGTTTAATTATGTGTTAAACACACAAAGTGGGTGATGACGGAGGTATTGTTGCTTCCTTAAGTAGTCGGCATTCGACTCATTTCAATACTTACAAGGCATTAGTAAATCGCATGTGCACCAAGTGCACATGAGGCTAAAGGAAGGTTTAATTTAATTATGTGTTAAACACACAAAGAGAATGATGACGAAGGTATTGTGATGTAATACAGGATCGCAATCACTTCGAATACAAATAAAAAAAGAAAAAACTAGGGTTTTACAAGAAATAAAATGAAAAGTGCTATGAATATTTGTAATGGCTCTGGGGCTCAGTCACGAACCCAACGCTTCGAACAGAGCTCAAAACGGACTCCGAACTAGCGAGAAACGGACTCCAGACTGGTCGGGTTGGGAGATGGGCGGTTACTGTTCACTGTGAAGAGTAACCAGATGAACAGTAATTACTATTCACGGTGAACAGTAATTACTGTTCACAGTGAATAGTGATTACTGTTTATCCGAACAGTAACCGTATGAACAGTAATTACTATTCACGGTGAACAGTAATTACTGTTCAAGTGAACAGTGATTTTTTTTAAAAATTCCTCTTTTTCCTGTTTTTGTCTCTTTTTTCTCTTTTTTCTGTTTTTCTGTTTTTTTTTTTTTTTTTTTTCTGGTTTTTTTCAAGGTAGATCTAGACTTGGGATTGGTATATGGAAAGATTTGAAATAGGAGAAAAATTGAAGGGGATTGAAAACCATGACTCTGATACTAAATTGATGTAAAATAGGATCGCAATCACCTTCGAATACAAAAAAAGAAAAAAGTAGGGTTTCAAGAAATAAAATGAAAAAAAGAGATTAGGGTTGGAGAAAAAACCATATAACTTTGGGCTTCGCACCCCTTACGCGGGCTTCACACCCCCTTTGCACTACGGGCTTCGCACCCAAAACTCAAGAGCACTCTTAAGAGAATTTTAACTGAAAAAAATTTTATTTAATCATTGTCTACTTATTCATTGAGTTGAGCTTCTTTATATAGGCTCTTACAAAGTGAACTTCCCCATCACAATCGATGTGGGACTAAGTTTTATAATAAAAAAAAGGCTAAACTCAAAAATAGACTAAGGCATATAAAGATAACTAGTACTGGTGTGATGTCCCCATCATATTGCTTCATAAAGTAGTTGATAATGAGTCCAATTCAATCTGTACCAAAATTAGGGGACATGAAAAGAATCAGCATTTGTGGTGCCTAAAACAGTAATTTGAAGATCGTTTCATAATCAGCTTCGGTGATGGTTCAGGACGAGCCTTAGGCAGCGAATATGTAATGGGATCAAGTAATGGTGCTAATGGAGTGATGGCAATGGTAGGTTTTCAGACAGAAAGAAGAAGGCATTCAAGTGATAATAATAAACACCATGGTTGACTGAACAACTTTTAACTCTGGTAATTTGCCACTGAGTAGAGCATCTCTCTTTTCCTTAACTCGTAGACCCATTTGGCAACAAGAATTAGCAAGAATTAAGCAGTAATTCTAGCTAATTCTTGCCAAATGGTAGAAAACCTACCAAGAGTTGGGCTGTGGGGAATTCTCAAAATATTACAAATTTTACTCGTTTTGAAGAGTTTCCAATTCCGGCTACCAGCTGGAATTGGCAACTCCAAAGCTTGCTTGAATATTATTAAGTGTTCAATTACTTTTATGCCCCCAGTAAATGAGGTAATTTTTCATCACCTCAAATTAAAAGTTATTGATAGAGGGGATTCACGAAGAGGGGAGGGAGACATCACCGATAGTGGTGGTGGAGGAGGTCGCTGGAGGTGGCGGCCACGAGTATGGGTTCATCAGAGAGAGGTAGGCAAGCATGAGCTTCTGTTGTAGTAGGACCTGATTCATGGACAAGTTGTGATGAGGAAGAGGACGGTGGGAATCGGCAGAAGGATCCGAGGGATGAGGTAATGGCGATCCAAGAAATCGGTGGAGAAATGGGTTGGTTGCCGATGAGTCCAAGACTGAGATAAAAGGAGGATGAGATTGTTGAGAGAAATAGAGAGAAGGTTGAAGAGGAAGAAAAATTTTGTTAGATTTTTCGTTTAAGATGTTTGTAAATAAGGAAGAAGATGAATTTTGTAAATTTATAAATTTGTAAGCCATTTTAATATATATATTGAGGAAGAAGATGAATTTTGAGATTTTATTTAGAAATCTTTTCTGAAGTATGTACAAGAACAAAGTAGATGAAATTTGGGAATTTTTCTAGATTTAAAATGGAAGAGTTAATTTGGAGCTTACTTGGGACTTTTTGTTTTATTAAGGAAGATTTCAAATTTCATAATAAAAGTTCTCTCTGTATCCTGATTTGAATCACTTTTTTGTAGTTAATTTTCCATAAATCATTTAAATAATTTTTGCGACTAATATATCTTATTTATCTTATTCTCTTTTCTTTCTTTCTTTTTCATTTTTATGTTATTTAAATTTAGTCAAGGGAGGAGTAGAAGGTACTATTTAAAGTATATTTTTCTTTTAGAAAATTAATGTCAAATTAAGATTAAAATAAATTCCACATAGGTTTGGTGACAAACCCGTTCATTCATCAAATGATTATAACCCATATAGCTAATTATTCTAACTCTCCTAACAACTTACTTAAATTGCTATTGACAACTCTTGCTAAGTAACTTTTTACAAAATTTGTCTTAAAATATATTTTTTTTTTTCATGTTTGACAACTTAACTCATATTATCTCTTTTATTATATATCAAATCTTTTATTTCTTCAATATAATTCATTGCATTATTTTAATTATTGAGGGGTAAAATCATCAACTACTCAAAAAAGTGAATATCGTCATCCTAACTCTCCATAATTCTCCAAACAACTATTTAAAGTTACTATTTACACAACTCCTAATTCTTCATCTTCCAAACAACTAAAAAAAGCTAAATACTAAGTCCGACCTACTCTTTTTTCCAAGATATCGTAATCCTAACTCTATTTGCCAAACACAGCTTTAAGGTTAGTTCTGGGATATGTTTCAAAGACGTTACTGGACTAAGTGGAATCTATCCTGTGTTCCATACCCATCAAGTTGGGCGTATAGCAAACCCAAGGGGAGAGAGAGGAAAGGGAAAGAAAAAAGAGGATCAACGCAATCCTTCGATACCGAATATGGTTAACTTAGTTAGGTTTCAGGAGCACAGAGACATAGGGTTGTTTGAACAATAAAGACAAGGGTTTGAGGGGGATCATATCACTCTCCAGAAATCTTGAGTAGAAGAAAAGAGAGAGATTGCTGAATTAGTTGAAAGCAATATGATTTTCTTGAATCCTAGAAATTATTTTTTAAACAGCCTTTCATTTCCTTGCTCTCCCAAACATAACCCTATTATACTATAGATGTCTATTAGGTGTCAAAGGAATGAAGAATAGCATTTATCCTCTTTTTTGTCCTTGGTTCTCTCCCTCTTTCGTTGGGTTTCGTTATGCCCATCCGTAGTGGTATCAATTATGGAAAGATTCCACTTTCCTGAAATATCGCCTTCAAAAAATTTCATAGAACTTAACCATAAGCATTAGGGAAGAGACAAAACAACGAGAATCTAACGATTTTAATCCCAGTCCAACATATGAAATAGGAAAAAGAAAGCAATATTTAAATATAACTAGATACTTGGCACTTGTTGTGCGGTCTATTCTACATAGCATGAAGGCACTGCACAAAGAAAGGAGAAACGGATTTAGATAATGAGGAGAAAGAGATTGTGAGAGTGAGAAGAGGGAGAGATCTTTGCACAAACTTCACTTTTCTTCAATATTTACTCCATTGGCCACCGATTCTCAGCACTTTAAATGAGCTTTACAATGTAAAAGGAATTGTCGAATCAAACTAAACTTACTAAATGACCGAAACTAAAGAAATCCTAAACAATTTCTAATAAGGCATGCTAACTAGCACATGGTTAACATAAATATCATACTGTTTTCTCTAATTAGAACTCTCCTAACTGAAACTTCCAAGTAATGCAAAAACAATCTTTAAAACACTTTAATGAGGTCCAAATATTAAAGACATACGGATGATCATCTAGGGAAGATTTATCTCCTTAATATGTTACTTCTATATTTTTCCATTTATCTTATTAGACATGATTTGAAATATCTTGAATGTTGATATTGATATATACATGGGTGAGGCCTCTCTTTAAAAACCCTAGAAACCCTGGAGGGAGGGTCATGCATAGCGACTCCCCCTCACATCGCTTTGTTCCTCTGGCTAAGATTTTCTTCCCTAGTTGTTAAACAGTGCTGTAGAGAATTTCATGAGATGAAGTTTGAGCTCCGGGGATTGGTAGCGGCAATGATTATTTTTTATTGTTCATCTTCACAGTTGGATAGCATGCACACGAAACTTCATGCAATCTTAATTGTTGGAGCGTAGCTAGTGATCTAGCCATCTCGACTTCTCTTTATACGAGATTTGATTGC